>JAJHUR010073947.1:0-17491 GCA_027495735.1 Lutjanus campechanus
CCCCCCCCCCCCTTTACACTGCGAATGTATGTTTACGTCCCCATCTCTGAGGTGTGTATTTACCTTCTAGTTTACAGAGGTTCTTAAAATATTTACTCAGGGCTGAACTGTTTAATGATTATTTGGACAAGCAGGATTGGAAGTGCTGGGCTACACACACTGGGGCAAGTTGTTGCAGAGAAACCAGCTCCAATGGGCTTTGTTCCTAGTGTCAGTCTGTGAATGCAGCCTTAACCTCGCTGACCCTCTCTAGGTTAGAGGGTGAAGTTTTTCTCAGAGATTGTAAACTGAGGGAAAATGCTTTCATTTTCAATCACAAAGATTCTCTTGGTAACGTTGCCCTGTTTTATAGTCTATTGTGGTTTTTGCCTAATTTTGTTTTTTGATGTGGTTAAAGCTAAGATGATTAGTTGGTTAATCTATCGATCGACAAATAATTAACAACTGTTCTGATAACTAATTAATTCTTTTAGTAAAAATGCCAAATGTCTGGTTTCAGCTTCTCACATGTGAGGTGAAGCAGCTCTTTTTGGTAAGGATTTTTGGGACCAATCACTGATTGCTTAAAGAGGTGTCATTCAATACTGATCACTGACCATGGGGTCTATTTGAAGCCTACTATTTATTGTGTTGCATTATTTATTTATTTAACTGTTCTTAACAACAGTGTTTATTAAGTATAAGTATAAAACAGCTTGAAAGTTATCACAAAGGTACTTGGGGAACTGTTGTACAAGAATATGGTTGAATTGAGTGATAACAATTAGATACGATTTTTTTCCCTATGTAGGAATGATGGGATATTGTTATGATTTTAACATCTAATTATTAAAAGTGCTGTAGTGAAAGAGCAAGAAAATAATAACAAATGTAGGCCTATGTATTACCACACAGGAAAATAAAGAAAAATTAGAATCTGTCCCAATTTAAACAACCTTTCTGGCCCTTATAGTATGGATTTCTGAGGTTATGAGGTGCTCTCGAATGCATCTCTGTTGGTGCCCACACACTTTGAAATCAACATCGCTTTGGCAGAGTTAAAAGTTAAGAGTTATTCTTGTTGCATACTTAAACACACTTGACACACTTTGAGACACTCTTAGCAAACATGCACCATGAAGTCCCTGTCCTCTGTGTGTTTGTGCCAAACTCCAACACAGATGAAAGGGCAGAAGCAGTCTGCCTGTAAATGACACCAAAATGTGGTAGAAACTCATAACATAGTATTACATTACATGACCATTTTGGTGCAAACATTGACCCGCTAGTGTTAGTTAATTGTTAGTTGCAGACCTTAAAAGTGTTTAATGTCCCAGTGTTCACAATGTTTCTTTAAAATTGTCACCTACTAGTAACCTGCTTCCATCCGTCAATCATGCTGAAAAATCTCTAGGCTCCCTGAGCAACTGATGGTGACCTTGGTTGTCAGAACCCCTCCCTCACAGACTCTTCTCCTCCTCTCACACCTGGTTTCACTGCATCTCTCCCTATCACCCTAAACACAAGACTGTTGCTACCTTGTTACCCAGTCACTCAAATTGAGTGGCCTGGGCGTTAGAGTGCCTTTAAATGGTCATCGGATGCGATTTACAACATAGCACTTTGATCCATTCCAGTGGTGTTCTGACAGCTTCTAGCTAATGCGTCCGCTGGGTCCCTCCAGCTGCGAGGAGGAAAGCTCGATCAGTGGTTTTATGGATGTGAGACGTGTGAGCTTAAGCAAGCTGCTGTTTTTCATTAAGAAGCTACTGGTGCATGGGAGGGGAGTTGACTGCCCTAGTGGTACTTTCTAATGACAGCAGACCAGTTTAGAAGTAAAGCATCTTCAACGAGGACCCACGGGGTTGTTTTTAATGAAGTGGCTGCCTGAAGCCCTTTAACATCTCATAAAGCACTTGGGGAAAACAGCCACGGTTGAGGAGAGGTAAGAATGAAGGGAACTCACTTCAGCCTGCCTCCCCTATTTTCTGTATTTTACCATCACTGACATACTGGTTTTGAAGAAGTCTCGGTTATACTTTGCAGCAGGTGAATTGTGGTTGGGTCACAACAAGGTTATTCTAGTTAACTAAAACTAGGTGTGACACAAACAACTTAGTTAACTGAAATAATAATGAAAGATAGAATTAAAAAAGATGAAAACTAACAGAAAGCATAGTTTGCATTTATAAAACTAAAATAAATTAAAAATACACAGGAAATGTGTGAATTTTGTTTTAGTCTTTGTCAATTTGGTCAAATTTGTCAACACAACAAACATGAGGAGTCGTGGTGCAGCTAGTATATTTATTGAAAGTGGGATGTCTACATGACTGAGTCAACTCTCAAACTTAATCTTAATTATAGTATTAAAAAAGTTAGCACCATGCCAACTAGTGCTGAGACAATACACTTGTCTCCCGATTCAATACTAAAACAATGCTTGGGTGCTGATTTAATATTGCGATTCTTAAGTATTGCGATTCGATATCCCGATTTATTGTGATTTTTTGTTTGCTTTTTTAACACTGGACCATGAAAAAAAGTTCATTCATGCACATCTAGAGACTATATACAGTATTATGAGTCATATTTCCAAAAACAGTGCACACCATATGTCAGTCAGTCTTTCTGATTTCTATTTCAGCAAAATAATTTCTATCCTATTAATTTCAAGGTAGCATGGGAACTATATGCCTGATCACAAATGTTTTATGTTAAGCATGTCAAGTAAAATGAGCCATTTGTTAAAATGAAAATACTGTGATTGGAATTCCGTTCCGTTAGCATGTTAAAAAGAATTCCCATTATGCGCTAACGGACTTTAAATATATATGAAAAATTGATTCAGCAGTCAAAAAAAAAAAAAAATCATTCAGAAATTGTAATAAAAAGAAGCATAATTTTGGGGGGCAATCTTTTTTGTCCCATTTTGTCAACACAGAATACCTCTGTGAGAGAGAGGTGGTTTCTACCATTAATGGGTGGCATGTGAGTGACACATGGTTGACTAGCGGTTGACTAGATTTTTTATATCATGATTATTTAAATGAATGAATCTGAAAACTTTTCATCAACCCCCTGACAGAGTGCTTCTGGGGGTAAAACCACAGCTTTAAAGTGGGCTGATATGCGCTCCAGATCAATACCAACATGAACAGAACCTGATCATCATGGTACTTCATGATGTACGATATCCAGGTAGAAATAGGAAGGTTTTTGTTTTTTGACCTGCCGATGGTGATGATCAAATGACATTTGACCAAATGACTTTTATTTATGATTTCTGGACAGTTTCTACCTTTGTGAAAATCATCCTTAATGAACAGCTCTTGACAAAATAGCCATCGGAATGTAGTAACTAACTTGTCTGGGGAAAATCATTGCTCAGTGCAATGAGGTTAAATTTATCTAGTATGTGCCTGTGTGTATCAGATGACATGAATAGCATGATTGTAGTTCCTCGTTGGACAACACAGTCTGTACTCGAGATGAGGAAAGTATCTAGAGGGTTGTAGCTCAAAGCACCACTGGTTCTCATTGCTTCCTGATATGAGATTCAATAATCTAATGTTGCCAGGCAACGGGTGCAATTCCACTTTTGGCAAGTATTGCTTAGTAACAAAAATTGTTTCCAAGGAGTAAAGGCAGAATCACTGGTGGGATCAATGGTGGATACAACCCTGGAATGTAATCACCCATTTTAGGAATTTAAAACCACAAAGAGAGAGAGAATAAAAAGAAAAAGAGAGTATCTGCATCACACAGGCTACTTTTGAGTTTTATTCAGTTGAATAAATTAGAAAAGCAAAAGATTGTGGAAAGAATTAACACAATAAGCAGCTAGCAAAGTATTATTGGTTGGTCTAACTGTATTCTCCCTCTGCTTTGGCTTCATCTCTGATTTTTGAGTTTTCCAAAGCTGAAATCTCCACAAATATCCCCACAGGTTGTGTCAGCACTGGAGCACTCTTGTCTCACAATGCACCTCTGCCTGCAAATGGCCAATGGTGAGCTCGTCGGAGGCGGAGTAGGAGGAGAGGGGTAGTGTGAACAGGGCCTGCGGGGGTGGTGCTGCTGCGTTACATAATATCAGGCGAACCCAGCTGTGCTGTGTTGTTTAGCCCATGGGTGAAGTGGTGCCAGCCAAGCCGACTGATGTGTCCACCTGCGCTCATCAGAGTAGGTTCAGAATTAGAGTACAGGTCAGTGAACAGATTGACACCAAACAGACTGATCACATGTAGTCAGCGTGCATCAGAGGAAAATTGAAATGGGCATAACATGAGGCGGCAGCACCAACATCTCTCTTCCGGCTCTGTGTTGCCATGGCAGCACAGTTGTTGTGTTGTCAGAAACCTTGGAGTGTAATGATAATGCAGGGTTCCAACAACGGTAATTAGAAGCCATTTTTCTTCTTCTTCTTTTTTTTTTTTTTTTTTACAACTAAAGCTTCCTCCTGTAGTGCTCTCTTATCCCTACAGCCACTTGTCAGTGAAGCAATGCACCAAGGGGAAATATCCTTTCATCATGTGCTGTAAAAGCAAGCAGCTTACACTAGTTAGTACCAATGAACACTATCTTCCTCACTCATGTTGGCAATGTGTTACAGAGTGATTGTGGACAGGAACTTCTGTGACGACTGTCACTGTTAATTTCCCCACCCGGCTTGTGTGTTTCTTCTGGCAGCCTCTGCAAGTAGCATAAAGCTTAAATAAAGACTGAATAATACACTACAGGTGTCTTCCAGGAAGGGCCCTATCACCCCGCAAGCTCTATTTAAAAAAGCCTGTAGCAGAGTCACTATCATTAAAAGCTCATCATGTTGCCCTCCCAGACCTCTGTAATTAAAGGAAGAGGCGTCTGTTTTTTATCTTCAAGTCTTTGTCTCTGATACTGCCTTATAGCAAGACACACAGACAAACTGATGCACCATTTAATAGAAGTTTGTTTTGAACAAACACAGACTGAAACCCACACAAAAATGTCAAACTCCTTCAAAGACATCAGCCATTAAGGGACTATAACCATTGACAGAAATGTCAGTAGCACCACCAGCTGTGATCTGTTTGTGTTGTGTAATAATCTGTTTTGTGTTATATCCAAAGGAAATGTCCAGACTGTTAATCCTCAGTGAAAAGCCTTGAGTTTATGTATCTATTTCTGGTGTGTCTGTTACATTGATGAAAATGCAATTGGGGGAAAAAGTGAAAATTGCCATAAGTTGTCATGTGCAAATGTAGGCGAGTGACCATCACCTACCACGGCAAATGCACATTGTCAACCCCACACACTTCTTTGCGATTGATTGAGTCTGCAGACACAGGTCAGAGTTTACCAGTGTTGAACGTGGGGCCTGCAGTTATTGATCAATAGGTGAAACTGTGTATCAAAAATCTGTTAAGCACTGCTTGAAGACACCCAGCAGGAACTTGTCTTCTGTTGGCTTTCCTCCACCCAACCTTTGCTGACTTTAAAGGAGCTATATGTAAGACTTGGCCGCCTGTCGAATTCATTTTCCAAACAAAAGGTCGAAGCATATCACCAGAAAGTTTGTGTTGGGGTGGACACTCCTATTGTAAGAAACAAAGAAATGCACAGTCCCACCTTTTGGTCTGTCCTTTCAACAATAATTCGGCAAACATATTAACACTGTAAGTAACATTATACGATTAGTTACCTTTATAAGCTATTGCAGAATAGTCAACATTAGCATTCACAGCTGTTCACTTAACCAGTCTAGAAGAAACATTTATCATCAAACTCCATTGCTTTACTTGCCAAGACCTATCTCCAGTGATGGAGAGCAGTCTTAACTTTTGTTTTGCTATTTCTATCACTTCTTTCTTCAGCACTGTACATGGTTTCTTGCCCTTGTGGAAGCGTTACTTCTTCATTGTCTCATATTGAAGTGAGAGTAGAGAGGATGCTACAATAACTCACTATTGACCAGACTTCTTACAAAGTAGTATTATGAGACAGCATGGACTGAGAGTAGATGGTTAACATGGTAGATATCTCTGCAGCAAGTACGTAAATCTCTTTGACATAATGTCAAAGCTGTTATTTCTTCAAATTCTATTGATAATAATGAAATAATAATAATTTTAGTTAATTTTAGAATGTTTTAAACTGAAAGTGTTACAAATAGCTCCTTTAAAGATGCCCCAGAGATGTATATAAGTTTCTCCACTTTTAATAATTATTTGCATCTGATATGTTCTTCACAAAAACAGGTCAGTTGTCTTGGTAAAATCCTTGAAATAACATCACCATATTGTCCCCTCATTTAAAAAATCTGAACCTATAAATATACAGTATGTTGAACTGCTGGACAATGGGTGTTTCCTACTTCACCGTAAAAGTTCATTGTCAGTGTACAATATGCACTAGAGGCTTCAAGTTTCCACATCACATTTTTGTAGGTTGTATATTGGACAAGAATTCGCTTCCTAACCAATTGTGATGTCACAAATCATGCTTGCATACCCACCCCTTAAAATCAGATTTCCTATGAACGCAGAGAAACTTTACACTTTGAGCAAGCCAAGTGTCAAACTCAAGTGTCAATCTCACATGCACATACATCATTTTGTAGAGTAAAACTCACAAATGCAACTGTAGGAACAAACATATTTAAGAGTGAAGGGGAATTTAAACCATCATTGGCCCCTCTGACAGGGTCCTATGGGAGCATGGTAGAGATCGGCAGGCACCTTCTGGGTTTCCTGTGCAAAAGTTTTGTGCTTTGCCTCTGGCACTGTCTGTCAGCACCCAAAGCGTTCCTTGCAGCTCTGTTTCTGCAGGGAGAATGGGTGAGAGAGTGAGATGGCCACAAAAATTGCATAAAGATACATGGATAGAAACTGGGAACTAGACCGCAAGAAGACTGTAGAGAGGGAGTTTAGTTTAGGCAGGTAAAAGTAGGGGTGAATGAAAAGCTATTTGATCTGTACAAGGGGAAAAAGGCAGAGGGTAGAGAGAAATACTGGTGAAACAGTAGAGGTTTTAGAGTGATGAATATGGTGGAGAGAGAGTGGGAAGGTGAACCTCAAGAAGATCCAGCCCCCGCACTTAATTGTTTTGTTTTGCCAGGAAAAGCCCCAGATGCCTGTAGTCAAGCAACGGCTTGACCCTTTCTTTGGTTGTGAGCTGTGGAGCTAAGGGCACTGCACAGAAAGCTTAGCAGTAGGCCTTTATTCAAAGGTCTTTTCTCTGTTTTGCCTCTTTGGGAGGTGCAAAGCCTCACATCTGTCAAAGTGTCACAGGGCTTGCTGTCTGCGGCCCTATCCTCCTCCCCTCCCCTCCCTTATAACAGCGATTACCCAGGCACCCCTGCTCACTGTTTCTCACGGCCATTAAACATGCACTTGTCAATCTGCCTCCTCCTCATCTTGTGACCGATGGCCTCGCAGCCATTTGACTCTCAGCTGGTTTAGGCCTAATCAATACAAGTGCAGATTTTCTCCCTCAGTGGTCTCCAACCATGTGCCTTTGTGACATGTATCCATGCATAGTTACATTTCTCCACCACCAAGTGTTACTCATTAGTGATCCATTACCCTTGTAGTACAGCTGCCATTGAGTTTGGTTACAATAAAAACTACTTGCATGTGGTTTACACTTTAAATGCTTTGGCATCACTGCTGTGTAGTCTCATGGTGCCTGCATAGTTTAGCAAACTAGATTCTCCTAAATATTTTTATTTATTTATTTTTTGATTGCTGAGTTGATTTTTTTCTTTATATAATTAACTTGTGCTTCGTCTTGTTAGGTTGATGCTAAAATATAAAGGGAATTCCCATTAACACACTAGCAGAAATAAGCATCGCAATCACGGTAATATGATCTTAACAAACATCCATTTTACTTCGAATGCTTAACATAAAACAGCATGTGAGGTCATACTTTATGGCAGATATTTCATCTGCTCTGTGGAAACAAACTAATAGCTACTGACTTAACATTGCTAATGCAATCTCTTACTCTGGCTTCAACACTCTGCACTGACCAGCTGCAGCAACCTCAAAAGATCAAAACTTAGATTTGTACTATGTGCAGTTTTCAGGGGCTCTATTCGTTTACGCCCAAAATCTTATTTATCATGTCATTTATTGTTCTGATGGCACTAGCTTGCTGAGTAGTTATTATTATTTATAATTATTATTATTATTTATTATTTTTACTTTTTGTAGTAGCAAAGATGCTTCTGAAATAAAACTGACTGACATGTAATGTGCATTGTTTTGTGTACATACATACATACATATATACATACATTTGTTAAAACATGGACATCTGTTTATGCCTTTATTTACAGTTGACAGATCTCTTCTATTAATTTCATTGGTTAACTAAACAGTCCACCCCCAGAACTTGGCAGACATTGATTTTGGTTTTGTCTGTAAATGATACTACCTGGGACTTTGTTTTGCTGACACTCTAAACTATCTGAAAGCACCAGACAAAGAGTGAGAACAAGACTCTGCTAATTGTTGTAAGTACTGGGCTTTTGTCTTCAGATGTCAGGATTAAAAGCGCTGGCACACACCTTCCTTTCTGCATCTTTTGTTTATGTTGACGTTAGAGCTGCGCTTTTTTAGTCTTGTTTAGGAGGCATTCTTCCTTGCCAAGTGTATGTGTGTGGTTGGCAAATTGACACACATGCCTGACTAGTGCTGACTTAAATGTTCTGTCCTATGAAATAACACACTTCCAGATAAATTAAATTAATAATACTTAATTCATTTAAAATAGTTGATAGAAATCAGATCATATTGTTAAGAAACACAGATTTGGATCCACTTGTGAAGATGAGTGCTTTGCCTGTTGATTATGGACAGCTTCGTCTGTTATTATATATACACAAATAAACAAAGCATGTGGTTCCCCTGTACAGAATTCATCACAAAAACTGCAGACTGACTGACAGATTCGTGTAATGTATATCTTGGATGTAGCTTTTTGGCAAAATACACAGGATGGTGTGTAGTGTCCATGCTACACCCGGGTAGACACATTGCACTGAGGGTAGGTCCCTGATTTAAGCCATATTTGAGCCTTTAGGTTTCTTAAAGTTGAAATGTTGCTGGAGTCAGGTGTAATAGATCTGAAATCCTTGCCTATTTTTTCACAGTTTAGCAAGGGTCAGAGAATTCAGCTGAGTCAAACTTTCAAATCCAAGCAGAAAGATATAGTATTTGAGCTGTTTGTTTTTACACACAATGAGTTTTGTTGGAAAAATGAAGTTCAAGTTTGAAGTTTATTTCATTTATATAGCACTTAAAAAAGTAAACAGGTTGTGCACCAAAGTTCTTCACAAATCACCTGTATTAATATCACATGCCAACAAGAACCTATGTGATTTATGTGAACAGTGAAAAAAAATGGTGTGTAGGTCATTGTCTTTAACTACTTTAGCTGTGTTTGGCCTGTCAGCAGTGGTGACTGTCGAAGCAACTGCAATTTTGAAATACTGCGCTATTGACTGCAGGGGATGTTGGACTACTGTTGTGATATTGAGGGACCGTCACGATAAACTGTGTGAACGTTAAGCCTAATTTGAAGTCAACTAAATAATGAGAGTAGTAGGTTCGATTCTGTTAACTGTTTTGTCTTGCTTTTTGTGAAAGTTTCTATTGTAGCATTAGCTGTTTTAGCTTTGTTGTTGTACGGCAACTGGCTGGTTCTGCTGGGATTTTCTTGCTTGTACATGTGTTTGTGTTGTTGCTGTAAATTTATTTGACAGACATGCCCTGAAGCTAACGTTATAGCTAATGCTATATGTGAAAAGGAAAAGTCCAAACTACAGGACTTAATTTGCAACATTGTGTAACTGACTAGTACTTCGGAGCTAGCTTGCTCAGACCATAAAGTTGCCTGCTAGGCAATGAGGTGAGATCCACAGATAACATTACACTTAACATTACTGCACCAAATTACCTCATTTATTATAAATGAAGTAAACACAAAAATGAATGGCACTAATACATCCATACCGTGCTGGGGAAGCAATCAAGGTAACTGTCACCTGTTTCATCCCACTAGAGTTTGTAGGCCTGCATATGACTGTGTAGTTCATAAAAAGACAAAGTCAAATTAAGTCACAATCCTCTTGAAGATAGTTCTCCAAGTGTGAAGAGAAATATAGTGGTGCAAAACAAGAGGCAGGAGTCTTAAGAGTGACTTGGCTGTGCCATGACTACCCCTGCAGCCACTGCTGTTGTTTATGGTGTGAACTCTAGTAAAGAAAAGAAAAGATCGAGAGAAGAAAACAGCATGTTTTTGTTGTCAGGCTGTTGTGGGCTGGAGTTTTATGAGCTTTGAGGCAGGGGATTTGGTGGCAGTGATTTATAGCTTTCATTATCAATGTTTTACCACACTATTCGTTCCCAGTGGACACCACACAGATCTACACACACACTTGAGACAACTGTGGAGACCTGTACTTTGCCTGATTGTGGTGACACAGAGGTGCTGAACAGTTAAAGTTTTCTAAGGTGCTGCTTTGACCACCACGATGAAATATTAATACTGCTCCAGTATGTATCAGGAGGTGAGGTGCAGGTGGCTTTTTGAGACACAGCAGCACACACATAAATATGGACACACACAGATAAACACACTTCCTTGGCTACCTGAATCTTTTTTTTTCTGTGCTCACTGTGAGGTGCAGACACACATTGTAGCATGTAGTCGTGGGGTGGTGGGGGGTGGTGGTGGAGTGAACGGAAAGATTTACCAGTTGAACTTGTGAACTCAAGAGGGAGAGAAGTGTTGAGTCCCAACTCAACATTCTCTTTTCTGTTTCAGTTTATCTTTTTATATTTCTGTCTGTAGCACTCTCTAGCCCCCAGTCCCTCTTTTTACTCAGATTTAGCTTTTCCCTTTGGGTAACACTTTCTATCCTCCCTCTTTCCACCTCACCTTTCTTTCTTTCTGTCTCTCTGTGTGTCTTGCTTGTGGACTTCAGCTCTGGTGTGATTTACAGTCAAGGCAGAGGATCTGCTACTTTGGTCATGCTTTTCTTCCTTGCCACATTTTCTCAATTCCCCTCTGTGCACAGATGATTCCCAGGCTTCTTCACACATACACACACTCTCACAAGCTTTCTCATTTTTTCTTCTTCTTCTTCCTCTGTTCTCAATTCTTCTCATCTTCTTGGCTTGATGGCAGTGATATTTGGCTAAAAAAGCAACCACGTTGCTGCCATTTTAATGTCCTGTGATTAACATTAACTCTCTAAATAGACTCCTAGTATTATGACTTGTGGAAAATTACACAAAGTTGCATAGCCTCTGACATGTAAAGCAGTCATAAGTACACACCTATAATGACTCTTACCCTGATGATAATAAGTCAGAGGCTTTTGTGGCCGTTGGATGAACTCCTCCTGGCAAGTCAGGAGCTTCACGAATAGCTTTGGTCCCTCAAAGCTCACTGGCCGTCGGTGCAAGCAAACACATGGGCCAGGTTTCGCTGAATAGCAGCAGCAGCAGAAGCAGCTAAAAGCAGGCCTAATCCAGGCTCCACTCTGAAGAAGGTTTAACCGACAAATAGATTTGATACAGCAGCTCCGCCAGCCTGTATCCCTGTTTTCCAACGGGTTGAAGAGTGTGGGAGAGGAAAACTGAAGCTTACGTCCCCATGACTGAGGAATGTGAAAAGCAGGCAGCTGAGACTTGATAGAGAGCTGTGGCCAAAACAACGAAGATAGGTTTAGGATGGGCAGAAAGTGCGGATAGGTGGCAGAGGAACAAAGCTGCTTATGCTGGCTCGCGGTGGCTTTGAAATGGCTTTGAAATGGAATCCACAGAGAATTTGATGCACTTTGAGTTTCTGCAAGTTCTCTAAGCTTCCCCATACACCTTCATGGGGCTTTATACAATACGCTTCTTCACTCCCTCCATGTATCACATCATACCCCACACTTTATTGACTCACTCCTGTAATGTGGGTTACTCTCTTCGTAAGGGGTGTGAGGTTGATATTTTTATGGGCCATTTAAAAAAAGGTGTTGATTTTACATCAGTGCAGTGCAGTTTTTCCTTTCACAGTCTTGGCATTTGTAAAGCATTGCCAGCTGAGGATTAGAGCCCAGGCTTAGGTAGAGTGGGTTACATAAGAAGTACTTAAAAGGTGCTAATTATTCTTCCAGGTTAAATGCTTCTTCTCAACTAGACAGGAAGTAAGAACCAAATGGCACACGTGGCAAAACTTGAATTTGTGTCTAAGAAATGGTTTACAATGGCAATTTTTGCAAGCATATTTTGGTTGAGCCTAATTCACATCAATCAAATTCTTTGTGAAAGAATACAAAAGCCAATAGTCAGGATCATTAATTCCCCCGTGTCTGTATTGCATGAGGCACAGGCTTTCATCACTCTCCATGATTAGGCCAGAACAGGAAAAAGTGTGTCATTGTGTGGAAGGTTATTTCCAGTCACTCATGTATTCTATCTTTTGTTCCTCTGAGCCCCTGACAGCATTCTTTTGAAAAGATTGGTATGGTGAAATTATGACACACCCTAGGCAGGCCTAGGGTCTAGGTCAACCATTTAGAAGGTTCCTAAAGTAAAACTAATTAACCAAACATTGTTCAAAATACAAGGAACATGAACTGTTGCCAAATACTATATGAATACTGTACAAAACAGTCATCTTAAATTTTCACATTCCTCTATGCCAGTTTGCCATTGTGTATCATCACAATATTGTTTTTGTTTCAATTGTTAAAGTCAACAAATCCCCTGAAAAGACCAAAACTAACAATGAGTTTATCCTATTAATTGCCTTTGTAGCCAAAGCCTGATACAGCACTTTGAGCCAAAGACCTCCATTGTTGTTTAATGCCAAAATGATCCAAAACACACAAATGAGCCACATAATTGCACTGGGTGAGATGTTCCTTTATTACAATGAACATTGGAACTGCAGTAAATTTTGAGTCAGACCACATATATTGTCCAGATGCCATAAATGTAACTATACCAGAAACTGAAGGTATGGCAATTCCATGATAAAAGTGCAATATTTAGCGCCATATTAAAAAACAAACAAAAATAAAGACCTGAAAAATGAGAAATCTGATTTGTACAGCATTTTTGCACATATTTTTTTCCTTTTAACTTAAAATACTTCTGATTTAATTATTTAATGAAATAAAATAAAATATATAAAATATTATAAAATAATAAAGTAATTCATTTAATATCACACTACATCACAATCACATCACAACATTCAATATACTGTTATATCCCCAAAAACACTCATAAGACCATTAATCCACAACCAAAAACGGTCCCCAGATGTACTACTAAACTACTCTTGGCAAGTTTTACTGAAAACTACAGAGAGGTTGCAGGGACACAGAACCTACACGAGTGTAACATTATATTTTCACAATGACACGCCTACACTGTAAGTTGATCAGCTTTTTATAACTCTGTGAATTGTCACCAACACTAAGGCCATTATCCTGAAAACAAAAAACCCTGAAAATGCAGATCCTGGAGTTGGAGATCAATAACTGCTAGCCCCATGACTTTCCATGCTATGTTAACATATTGCTCAATTTAAATATATAATCTTAAAACACTGTTAATGATTTCTTATGTCTTGGCAGACACCAACTCATTCAGCGAACATTTTACATAATTCAGTATTAATTGTAGCTATATGTTAAGTGAATAATCGTGAAACTGGCAATGTGTGGGATTTTGTGGGATGTTCAACCAACATTCCGGATGTTGGTTGCAGCGTTGTTGTCAAAGAAGCCTGTATTTCTATTTCAACTTAGCATGTTTCCCTAATCTCTGATGACATATTATGGTCATTTTATAATTTAGTACAGTAAATATATCACATATTTCTCTTTATTCTTTAACTGTGTTTGTTCTGTAGGAATGCCTGGGCTAAGTGCCACAGACAGGGTAGAGAGGTTGTAAAATAAGACGGACTACTGAACTGTTGGTTTTGGTCTCTTTGTGGGGTTTGTTGACATTCAGAAAATATTCAACAATTGTAACTGTATCCTTTTAAAAATAAACTGTGATCAAATCCTTTCGAATTCTTTGGTGTTTCTAGTGTGGCTCCCAATAAGGATTTCATCCTCAGCTAGCAGAAACCATGACCATCAGTAGCTGTCTAGAAAGAGAACTAGCTCCTTAAATTCTCTTCTGCTTTCTTGTGCGTCCTGCCAGACATCTGGACATTGTCTGTTTTACGACCTGCAACTTGAGCTAATGCTCTGCCTGAATCCAGTATACCACAGCATGATTTGTATTGTCAGGCTGTCTCCTAAAAAATCGTGCCAAAGTACACATTCTTCTTAATCAGACTTTTTCTTTGTTACATTGGGTTTTGTTTTATAGCCAAGCCTAATGGATTGAACATACTTCAAATCTACAGTAAAAATGCATTATTGTAGGTAAATCAACAGTTGGTCTTTTAATATTCACATTTATGGAATGTTTTCTAGATTGAATTTGACATCTTACTTGTTTTAACCTGGTGGACATCATTTCAAAGGTGAAGGTAAAGAGGCCAGAATTCTGATGTTGAAAATCACACTGACTTCTCAAGGAGCCTTCACTCTTTGCTGTTTCATAGACTTAGAGATGTGTCTATCTTATTTCACATGTTTTAATTTGAAAGTAGAGTAAGGTGCCCTGTGCCTAGATTCAGGGGCTGGTGTAAAAGCGTCTGGATAAGCTTGTGGCTTTGGCCTAAGACATGAACTATCCTGCCAGCCCACACTTTGGCTGTACCAGCTCTGACCTGCTTTGCCCTCCTCATTTTTGTCCTTTCTCCTCTTCTCTCTGCTCTCCAAAACCTGCATTTCTCTCTCATCTGTCTACCCTGTCTCTGATACTCTCTCATAGCATTTGGCAGATTTTGGACATGCTTTGTCTCGATCATCTTATTTCTCTTCCTGATCAGCCTGCAGTCACAGTATTGGTCATAGCTGAAGCTCCCTGCACTTCCCAAGACAAGCTTGATTGGATTAAGCTGCTTTTGAAGCTCTAATTCCAATTCATTACTAAAAATAAATGATTGTTTACCATTAGTTATGTTTAATCAATAATAGAGCAACAACAATTACCCGTTGATTCATTGGGCATGTTGCCTCTGCGCCAAGGTTTTGATCTGTCCTTCACACGGCTTCATGCTTCCACTTACATAAAATGAGGTGTCTAGCTAACAGAGTTGTAAATGCCAGAATGTGCTGTTTTGTGGATGGTAAATTAGGTGCTGCGAGTGGTGGGGCTCCACATAGAGCAAGTGCGTTGAATATTTTATGCCAGAAATCAGTTAATTTTAGACAGGGCCAAAACATGTGAGTATGGTTAGTGGGTGACTGTTTGCACTTGTTGCAACTTTCAGTGGTATCTGGGTAAATTTTTGCCAGATGGGCAGATCATTTTTCCTTGAGTTTTAGTGCTTTTACCATAGGTGGGAAGGCTACATAGCATGATGGTTTCATTTTTTGTCTGTTAATTTGATTGTGAGTCCGCACATGATGTTTTATTTTGAAATTTCACTGGCTCTCTATGCCGTTTCTGTGTCTGACTTGTGGATTGGTTTTCTTAAATCCTCTATGACAGTAAATGAAACATTGTTGGCTTGTGGACAAAACAAAACATTTGAGCATATCACCTTGGGCTACTGGAAATAGTGAAAACAGTGATCAACATTTTTCACTATTTTCTGACATTTTATAGACCAAACAAGTGATTAATTAGTTTGTCAGTCATTTTCCCATTTAATTGATAATTAAAATAATCATTAGCTGCAGCCCCAATACGTAAAGCAAATAAGGTTGAATTTTTCTCATGTCATCTTGCTTGCTTAGCAACCAGCGCCTCTGAATCACAGATAGCATTGTGGATTTTACTATGAACTCTGAAACAAAGCTGTCAAAACCGGAGTCTTTGGTTTCACATTTAACTCCCCCCGTGTCATGTGAACTCCCAGAATGAAGCCACACTTTATAAATGTGTTGGAACAGGGCTCACAATCATTAACTAGTAATATTAACAGAGCGTGACTAATGGATAAGTTTCTGTGAGAGTGTGGCCTTGGTAAGCCAATTGAAGGCCATGCAGCAGCAGTCACCACCAGTGTCCCAGTGGATAAGTGGTGGGCTGGAACGAAAGGTTGTCCACTCATTCAAGTTCGTATGCTCATTTCCATTTCCTATTATCTCCTAAAAATGTGGGTCATGAATGTGTAAGCTGCTGGTCATTTTCTGAACATTAATCAGGCTCCAGATTTCTCAGCCAGAAAACAATGACAACAAAAAGAGGCCTCTGTTTGTTTTGTTGATGGATAAGTGGTGAAAATGTATGCCAGTAGTAGAAACAATTTTTTATTCTGTGGCTGAGTTTGTCATCCCTCATGTTGCATTGAGTTCTGTAACAGGGATAAAGCAGCTGTAGCAGCCCAAGTTAACAGCCGCAGATCTGTCTAACAGATAAAGATGAATGGAGAGTGTGAGATATAGTATGATAGGACGACAGACAGAGGTTTGGTGTAAGGTTGACTCATGCTTGGGTTATGTTTGTCCTTTCATCAACTAAACAACTGTGGATAGTGGTAAAAAGTGTGAGTGCGTGCTGAGCAACTATGTACATGTGTTCCAGTTTGCATAGAGTAGAAGGTTTTCTTCCAGATCAACATGGGTGGACCATTAGCAAGCCTCATTAGACTGAATGCCAGCATGCAGGAACAGACGACGGAGAGGTCCAAGGTCCAGTTCAGCAGTCTGTACTAATAGCCTGGCATATAGAGAGATGACAGAGAAGCTGACTAGTTAAGACTCAGAGGATACAAATGGGTTTAGAGAATAAATCTGTTTGGAGTTGAAGATTGGAATATAAAAACAAGTTTGTAGTTTATTATGCTTGGAAGTTAAGAATAGAAGTAAGGCAGTGTTTACCTGGCTTAAAATGGGGCTCAGCCTGAATGCTGCCAGTTCATTGGATCAAAAGTCAATATAAATTCTCAGCACTTTTTGTTGGTAGTTCAAACCAGTATATTTATTATTTAAAGCATGTTAGATAAGTAAAATATTGATCTTAATTGACCATTTGCTAAACAGCAACTGGCCAACCTTAGCTTAGCAAATGTAACTGTGCACCGCAGGCCTGTCAAGCTTTGCATTTTTCTACATGCTGAAGCGGTGTGCATGGAGCTCTAAGAAGCGTGATACTCAGTGACTCATGAGTTTGGGGGTGGCATCTTTTTGTAGTCTTTCAAAAAACTATAATACGAGCAAACGTGAGGAATGGATTAAACTTTGTTTTTGTCTGGTGTAATGCAAGCTGCACATGGTAGCATGTCCAGCTTACAAGCCTATAGGGATGTTCCTGGCGACTAATTTCCCTGTCGATTAAACGCAAAACTTAATTTAGACTAGTCGGCTAGTCTAACACTAAGAAAACAGTCAGAAAGCAGTTAAAATTGAGCAGAATTTATTAATTTATAATGTTAAACACTGTCCAAAAAA
>JAJHUR010073948.1:0-19316 GCA_027495735.1 Lutjanus campechanus
TTTTTCAAAGCACGGTAATCAATCACAATTTTCATGATAATGAAAATTTGACATTTAATACTAATTGGTGGGAACTTTGCTGTGGTTTATCATAAAACCAGTAATCCTTAATGCTATATTCAGAATATTTTCACTGCTTTGCCTTGCCGTCAGATAGCATTTTCAAATTGGAAACCGCAGTTACTGTATATGAGCCAAATATTGCTCTCTCCGAAGCAATCAGACTCTACTGCTGCGTTGATGTGTTTGTGTCATTGCGTGACTTCAGTGTTTCAAAGGGTCAATTCAGATACACCAACGCACTTAATGTTTTTTCCCAAAGGAGTCTGGTTGCTTTGAAAAGAATAGTATTTGGCTTGTATAATGTTGGTTTTCCCATATGAAAATTAAGGCCCGACCAATGCTGGGTGTTTGGGGCCAATACCGATATTAGAGTGTAACGAAATTCTGATATCTATATATCAGCTGATATTCTTCAGACAGGATATAGTATGTATCCATTAACACACATTTTTTGCAGTGATCCCCCAAAAATGGTTACTGCTTGTGAAAAAGATATGTAATGCGGGCCAGACATTTTATGTTTGTTTTTGTTTTTTTATCATATCAGGTGCATATCAGACAACATATAGACGGATATAGCTATGAGAAGCCAACAGCAGCCCGATAATGTTGTCTAACTGATTCGATTTGATTTGATTCAGGCTCTAATGAAAAGCCTGTCTGATGGTAAGGTAAAATGGGTGAAAATATTCCAAATATAGTGTATACTTAAACCGATATTGATTTTTTTTAGGTAGGTAAAATACGTTTTGTTGCAGACCCTGTCCACAGCAGTCATTGCTCAGCTTCTTAGCAGTACTCCAAACTGGGGGCGTGTGATTACCACCTACCGTTGGTAACACACTGACTATGGATAAGTAACTCATATAACCCCACTTCAAAAAATCCAAAGTATCCCTTTAAAGCCAATTCTGCTTCTTTTTATTTCTCCCCCATCAGTTTAATTTTAGTGGGGGAAATCAGTCAGGAATAATGGTTTCTACCTGGATTCACCTCATCAGTTTACTTCATGAAAAGAGTGATATGCTGTGTACACCAACAGCTTCACAATTGGCTTTCAAATTCAGGGAGCTGTGGAATAAGTCATTCCAAAATAGCAAAAGCAAATAAATTGCAAGGAGGTGCGATAAGAACAGTTACACTAAATGATGCAGTCTGACTGATTCTGCTTTCTGTTGACTGTGATAATGTGCAGCAGACGTGAACTTCAAAGTGCTGTTGTCGTCCCTGAGAGGCTGTAACGAAGCCTGGACGACAAGGGGAGTCAAACAGGAGGACGCCGTGGAATACTAAACACCACAAGTCAATGCCAGCTGACGGCTCATAACAGATTGAGTGATTTCAGCCAACTGCAATCCCAAATCCAGACGGATCTCAGGCGTTTTATCAGCATCTGGAAGCGCTGAGACTCATCTGGACGTAAGCAAGGAAAAGTTTGCATTTGAAAGCAGGCCGATTGCTTTTTACCTGAGATTTCATATGGGCCACCTATATTGATCTCATTTCGCACACAGAGGTCTCGGGAGGTGATGAATGCGAGAAAAACCAAGGAGACGCTGTTGAAGATGCTCTCAAGTAGCATACAGATGAAAGAGATGCAGAGTGCACCAACATCAGAGTGATATGTCCCACTCAAGTTTCTTTATTCCCACCTTTACAAGGCAGCATGAAAATAGCATTCTTCTTTTCACTCACCAGGTGAAGAATAGGAAGAATAAAAGGCAAAGAGAATATAATACGCAACACAAAACACAAAATGACCACAAAGGGACACAAAATGACTATAAAAAGACAAATAGCAACCTCAAGGAGATACCCAACAACCACAGAGTCTCAAAACACAGACACGTCCACCAAGCAACCATAGAGAGACCAAAAATAACCACAAAGAGACATGCCAACCACAAAGAGACACAAAATGGCCACAAAACCAAGAAGACACAAAACATCCACCAAGCGACCACAAGGAGACACAAAACAGCCTGTAAAGAAATGTAAAATGACTGTGAAGAGATGCAAAGCAACCACAAAGAGACACGAAAAAGACAAAAAAAGATGACCACAAAGCAACCACAGACAGTAAGTATACAAAAGACACAAAGTAACTACAAAGAGACACAAAATGACGTGCCCTGTCATTTTGTGTTTTATGCAGTCTGGATGTCTGGCTCTTTCTGTGGGTGGGGTGGTTGGGAGTGTTGGGAGCTTACTGTTTGGGACCAGGGTCCACATGTCTCATAATCTGTCTGGAGCTCCAAACAGCAGCTGGGCATATTTATCGACTTAAGTTCATATTAGAAGTTCTCATTTGAAGTGTGGTTCATCAGTCAGGCAGTCACTAATACCATTACAGGGCTGCTTGTGTTATCTTCACAACCACTCTTTAATAATCAAATCACTACATTAAGTAACTGATGATAAACAACACATCCTGCATGGAGGGACATGCCTCCCAATGAAGGAACAGCAAACAGAGGCTAACATGCTGGCTGGATCATCTCTTAGAAAAGTATTTGTCCAGCTGAATTATTGAATTCCTGGGAATGAAGCGGTTTTGATGTCGATCCCTGTTCCTTCACGGACACTGAAGGGACCATCGATAAGATTGATTCACGTGGAAGGTGACTCGGAGAAGGAAATTAAAGGGTCAAATGATCCAAGGGCATTCTGCTGGTGCTCTTTATCAATAAACGGACCAATCTGTGTTGATGGTCATCGCTGTGAGTGTTGCATTAACAATAAATGAGGTCACAAGGTTAAAGATATTAGGGAGGACGTCTACAGTGTATAAAATACACCTGCCTCAGCTAAAATAGCAAAGAGGGGATGCATAAAAACTGCTGCACTCAGAGTGACACTGCAAATTTGTTTTCAACACTGTAAATTTAAAGTTAAGCTGAGATGAAAAATGCCTTTTAACCCTTTTAATTCACATCCTCACCCATACTGTGCTCCTATTTAACAATTTTAGCTGAAAAAAAATACAAAAATACAAAAAATCCATTGCTTTGTATTTTTAAATCAGAATCATTGAAAATTTGTTCATTCCTTCTTCCTGTAAACAAAATCTGATGGATTCTTCTGTAAGCCCACAGTAAGCAATTTCAACCATATCATGACATCCACCTGTCAATCAATCTTCAACTTTATGTGGTGGAAAGTAGTATCTGTGACAGCAGATTGACACAAGACATTTTACAGTGGACTGCTTCAGCAGCCAGGTAATGTTAGCTACACGCAGCATACGATGAGATGGCGCCCTCACTGGTTACTGAATCACATTTTATGGCTTTCCCTCCAATGTCCTCTGGTTGCTCAGCTTCAACTGTGGGGCAGAGTTTCTGCTAATTTAGGTGCCATTAGTGGGCAAAATAACCAGGCTAAGAAGCCTCCCAATGAACAGAGCCAGAGCTTGACTGAACAAAACCACAGAAACTAACAAGGAATACAGTACTGAGGTAATCTACCCAGATTCTTTGTGCTTTCCAAAGCATCCAAATAGCTTTACTTGTAGCTAAAATAACTAACCACTAATTATGGTTAGCTTGGTTATCTGCACAGCCAATGCTAAAATTAGCTGACTGACCTCCAGCGTGACAGAAGCCAAGAAAAACACCTTTGTAGTGGTTAATGGACCACTGTGCTGTAGCTGAACAGCTTTGGGGGTGTTGCGTTAAAGCTCATGCAGCGCTCTTTGGTACTGCCTCCCTAGCTGCCTGTTTTTTTTACAGGAAACGCATCAACACGTGGAAACAAATGGCACTCTGATTTCCATTTTGTGAAGACTTTCTTATATTGGTGTAAAAAAAAAAGCCTCAGAGGAACTGAATGTTAAGAGTCACAGGTTCAGACTATCAGAATGTATATATGGGATGTCTATTCTTTAGAATTCCTCAGTGACTGGAAGAAGATGCTTCTCATGTACTACAATAGTGTGATGTGTGTGTTGACCTTTTCAGTGCTTTGGTAGTGGGGGGGACCTTGCCAAAGAAGATCCTGTGGGTAACTGCAAAAAAATCTATGGTTACAAGAGTCAAGACCTTCCTGAAGTGTGTGAAACACAAAGCTGAGCCTATACTGAAAACTTGTAAACATCTACACCACATTTTAATTAACCACCACAGCATTAACAACCTGATTGTGAGGCTGTACAGCTCAGTACTCTTCCTCCTGATAAATGAGACAACACTGTTATTGTTGATGTGTGTTCATTTTTTTCTTATACAATTGTATCTATGTTGAATATGTTTTACTTTATTTTAAATCATTATTTCAACATTTTTCCTTCAAATGCAGTAAAGCTGATGTGAGAATTCCCCTGCTTTCTAGCAGCACACAGTCCTGCACAAACAGAAATATAGAATTGCATAATTTACACCTATTCAATTAGAAATCCTTACATAACATACATATCTGTCCTAATGCTTCAATTGTCCATCCAGTACAGAGGCAGCACTGCAGAGTGGTCACTCCCACTGTGCTGGGTTGCCAGCTTTACAAGATTTTAGTGAGATTTTGGAGACGGAAGAAGAAGGGGCCGAGCTGGGAGCCACACTAGGCACTGGGATGCAGCACCACTAGACTTAATGCCTGTTGCTACCACAGGCAGCAGTGGGCAGAACCACTCAGGGCAGTAGAGTCGTGGGGTTTGGGGTTGTTGCCTCCACAGTGGGTGGGACCAGAAGTACGAAAAAAGATGGGGACAGGAGAAGGACTGTGGAGCAGGACTGTGAAGCAGGATGTGTTAGCGCCGAGTGGGACAGTCAAAGGGACAGTGTCGGGCTTTAGGGCTGCACAATTAATCCAAATTCTATCAAAATTGCAATATGGCTTTCTGCAATTTTCAGAGCACAAGAGGTACAATATTTGTTAAAGGTAAAATGTGTGTCAAAAAATTTCATCATCAACACAAGATTCTACAGTCTTAAAAAAGTATCTTCATTTGGTACAGATTCCTGCCAAAAAGTCACAGCAGTCATTTTAACAATGTTTTCAATAAAAAATAAGAATAAGAATATAAAAATGTATCATGAACTCTAACATTGCAAATCATATCACGAATCTGAGATTCAGGGTATTAGCGCATCACGGTCATTTTTTATCATACACAACACAGAGTTGCATAACAAAGTTCCAGCTCAACCCTGGCCAACATGTTTCTTTGATCATAGCCATAATTCAGGAAATTTTGCCTTTTGTAGTGCCAGAAGAACAAATTAAAATTCCAACCAATGAATGCCATACTTGATGCTGCTTTAAAGGGCCAGTACGCGTGTCTGAAGAAAGACAGTTGGCATGGTGGCTTGGACCAAGCTTGGCCAGAGCCACAAATTACCACAAATTACCACAAGATAAAATAAAATACCACAAGTGTTGGTATTTAGCTTTGTAGAAAGATGGTGCTGTACTGTCACGACTTGGTGACAGCGTTCACACCACACAGAAGCATCTGTCTACATAGGATCCCTATTGTCTGAGCATTTTAAAGCGTCAGTAGCAAATGAACAGAAAAGCCTTCTGGTCAATATGCAGTTTTCCTTCAATATGAATGATGTGTCTATTTTCCATCAAAACAATGCATAAGCACTGCATTGTGTATGTGCACAGTGGGTGTCAAAAAACTGCAAAATGTCCATCCCAGTCTAATGCAATTTCCTTTTCTGCCATTCTTCATAAAAAAAATACTTAACTGATTATCAAAATAGTTCAGTAATTTAACAGTTCAACCTTTTTTGTGCCTATAGCTGCACTCAGAGCACACAGCTGTTGCCGATCAGAGCAGAGGGATTAAAGTTTAACAGTAAAGTTGTCAACTGGAAGTAAATGTACAGTTTGCCTAAGAATACACCGTGAAAAATTTCAAAAAGCTCCAATGTCTTGCTTCCCAGTTGCTGGGTGAAGTTAAGAGTGTCTGTGGGATTAAACTGGAGCCGAGTCAGCTGATCTTGGGCTACAGAGCACACTTTGTGGATAAAATACGTTTCCACTTCCCTATTACTGGGCAGAAGCCTTGCATTTATGCATACGTTATAAAAAAAAAGAAAAAAAAAAGAAAGGAGACTTGAAATCTAAACAAACATTTAAGGTTGCATTTACGCCCACAAGATGCAGTTGAGTTTCGAGATACACAGAGCTGCTGACAGCTGCACTGATAAAAAACAAAAACGATTCTGTTGCACTTATGAGTAAAACATGTCTAACTCGCTTGCACTTGACACAGGGGGTATGAAAGGCTAACATGAACTGAGCAAAGATGGATGATTTAAATAATAACTCTGACCAACTAAATCTAACCGACACCACTATTGCACAAAAGCAAAGAACAGTTCTGACTCCTCAAATGAGCATTTAGCTTTTCTAGTAAACTAAATTTATAGCCAATATTTGTCTGCTATAAATTAATTATTTGAATAATCTATAAATAATATAAACTTCCCATGACTGGCTGATAATTTATGGGTGCCGATATTTATTGTGCATCGCTAGATAAAACCTTTCAAAAATACAACAAACTGTCTAAAAATCCATCATCACAACCTCAGAATAAAGCTGTTTTTTTATTCCATGAATAGCTAACATTTTGGAGATACATAGTTTTCATTGGACAGCACAGATATATTATTACCTCCCCACACTGCTGAAAAAAAGAGGAAAACACAGCCATCACCTCTCTGCCTTGACTCAATTTCAGTGGCATTTCAGTGATGTATCATGCCAGCTGAAGAGGGGAGCTTATCATTTTCCACATTTCAAGTTGAGGTTACGGTAAATAGTTGAAGTGTCTCAGTACTTAACATAAATAAAGCCACGCCAAAGAGTAGCTATATTTGCCAGAGGTTTTTTTTTTTCTTTTTTTTTTTGTTGTTGTGGCCGGGGGTTCTCTGTGGACAGTCGACCAGCAGCTGAGCCTCTCAGATAAGCTCCCAGCCAGAGAGAAAGAGAGGGAACAAAAAAAGACGAGTGAAATAAAGAGCAGGCCAACAGCGCTGTGTGATTGAGAAGGGCTCCATTTCACAGTAAAAAGCAGGCGGAAGAGGGAGGAGGTCGCAGTCAACAGAACAGGAATGGGAGAGTGCCGGTGGGGGGGCGGGGATAAAAGGCACAACATAGTATTAGGATACGGCCAGTGGGAGCTTTTTTGGGGGAGGGGGCAGGGGGGTGGGAGAAAGTTGCAAGAGCATGTCGGTGACTGCACCCTTCAGTGCCGCACTGCAGGGAAGGCAAGTTTGGTCGGTCTCACACTAATGGTGGTGACAGCAAGCACTGAATGCTGAGATGCACTCTGCCTGTCTGTTTGTCTGTCCATCCGTCTGTCTGTGAGCCACTCTGAGCCTCTCCTCTTCTCAGTTTGCTGATGAGTTGATGGTGTTCAAAGGATATCCTTTAAAAGACCACATTTCTCTTTGGAGGTGATACAGGCCTTACCAATCCCTTCTCAAAGGACACTGATTTGAAATGTGCTCTTTCTGCATTTTAACAGCCAGTTGGAAACATCTGGAGATGTTAAAATGCTTAAATATTACTATGAACAAGCAAGACTAAGCTTTTCTACCAACCTCAGTGTGACATTTTATAACCCCAATTCTAGAAAAAAATTGGACACTGTAAAATGTAAATTAAAAACAGAATGCAATGATTTGCATTTTCAACTTGTATTCTGTACAAAGACAAGATAAATAATGTTCAAACTAATAAACTTTACTGTGTTATGTAAATATACACTCATTCTGAATTTGCTGCCTGCAACACACTTCAAAAAAGTTTGGACAGGGGCAACAAAATACTGTGAAAGTTACGGCTGAAAAATACCCTGTTTGGAACATTACAGGTAAACAGGTTAATTGGTAATGTGATAGTCATGACTGGGTATAAAATGGCATCCTGAAAAAGGCTCAGTCATTCACAAGCATGGTCCAAGTTCACCACTTACAATCCATAATATTAAAAGATTTATTGAATTCAGAGAAATCTCTGCATGTAAGGACTGAAAACCAACATTGAATGTCTGTGACCTTTGACCCCTCAGGCTGCACTGCATTAAGAACTGCACAAAAAACCCACATCATTGTATAAAAGATTCTACAAGGGCTTAGGAACACTTTGTCGATAGACACAGTTTGTGGCTGCATCTACAAATGCAAGTTAAGACTCTACCATACAAAGTGAAAGCCATATATCCACAATATCCAGAAACGCTGCAGACTTCTCTGGGCCTGAGCTTATCTGAGATGGACTGACACAAAGCGGAGAAGTGCACTGTGGTCTGCTGAGTCCACATTTCAGATTTTTTGGGGGAAATACTGGACATATTGTCCTAAAAAGGAAAAGGACTATCCAGATTGTTACCAGTGATAACTTAAAAAGCCAGCATCTGCGATGGTATGGGGGTGTGTTAGTGCCCATGGCATCATGGCTAATTTGCACATCTGTGAAGGCCCCATTAATTCTGAATGGCACATACAGGTTTTGGAGCAACATATGCTGCCATCCAGACAGCATCTTTTTCAGAGACGTCCCTGCTTGTTCCCGCAAGACAATGTCGAGACACATTTTGCAAAAGTTACAACAGTGTGGCTTCGTAGTTAAAGACTTCAGGTGGTAGACTGACATGCCTGCAGTCCAGACCTGTCTCCCAGAGAAAGTGTGTGGTGGATTTTGAAGCGCAAAATACGACTACAGAGATCCCTATTGAGCACCTGACTTTGTATATCAAGAAAGCATGAGAAGGATTTCACTTAGTGTCCTCAGTTCCCAAACACTTACTGAGTGATATTAAAAGAAACGGTAATGTATCACGGTGGTAAACATGCCCCTGTCCCATCTTTTGTAATGTGTTGCAGGTATAAAATTCTGATCTCTTTGGGCTGTATTCAGGTGAATGTACTGTAGGTTTGAAATTTTTTTGAAAATTATTGCATTTTGTTTTTATTTAGGCTTTATATATATATACATATACATATACATATATATATATATATATATATATATATACATATACATATATATATATATATATATATATACGTATACGTTGTGTTAAATCTCATGTCACCTTGACACAACAACAAATGTGGAAGTCATGTTAATGTAGGCAGTTGCATTGGCATTGCAGTGGGTGCTTCACCATCTGTTGCCTGACAGGGATCTGCACTCTGTCTTTTAGTTATTCCTGCTTTGCACATTAAATGCTCTTGAAATACCTCTGACAACACCGCCCGGCCCTCGCTGTCAGTGGTTGTGAACGGTTGTTGATTCAACTTAATATCTTAAATTTATTCAACTTCAGTGAACTTAACTCAGTTTGTTTTATGTTTGTTTCATAACTCAAAGATGACTTGAGTTAAAGATGACAAATTATTCTGTTAGCTCACATTTTTAAGGAAAGGGGAGAACTTAGGTTTCAGGTTGAGCCAGTTTAAATGATTTAAAATACATATTTCACACTATTCATTCACATGATTATTTTGTCTTATTTAATATTAAGCACTTAAGGGCAATGTGAAAGTACATGAACTTTTCTGTCAATCAATATGCGCATGAGCAAGAGTCAAACAAACATGGGTTTCTCACAGGGTGTGTTGTCGCAATATTTTTCACACAGACGTGAAGCATCATAACATTAGAGGGAACCTATCACTGTCACTGCAGCAGTCCTTTAAGAGCCGTTTACGTTCTCATTAACCTTGAATTCTGTCTCATTTGTTGCAGATCAATACATTATTCCTCTTGAAAGACAAAACAACTTGGTGGGAGTTGAGGCAATCAAGAGAGAGAGAGTATCCAGAGACACTGTGCCTGCAGGCATGTCGACTGAATCATAATGGAAACCTCTGGTGCTTCATTACACAATCCCAGCAAAACTAATAAGGGAACAATATGTGGATAGTTTACAGGGACAAGACCTGTATAAATTATATAGAATGACTACTGCGTATAAATGAACAGATGGGATCTAATGCTTGCTTGGATGTGTTCTTAGCTGAGGCAAATGAGGGAGGCAGAGGGTGATTATTCTGCTTTTTCAAAGGCAGAAAGTGCTTCTGCTTTTTTTCAGCTCTTTCTTGGCTTTGACGGGGAAGTTGGGGAATTGTTGGTGCACAGAAGGATTATGAATCTGCTGCAAAGCAAACACATTTCTCGTGAGTTGTTGTGTTGATTTGAATGTAAATTAACAGTCCTGTGTGCATGCTGAAATATACTGTCACCTGTGATATCAGCTTTGTAGCACTTGTTCATCCGACCTCCATCCCAGAAGCGTTTCCAAATTAAATATTCAACAAGAACAAAAGCGAGAACAAATGGTGCATCACTTCAAGCCTTCCAAATTTAACAATAAGAGCCCTGTGAATTTGTTCTTTTATTTGTTTGTTGAGGAGAACTTGCTACAAATGGACTCTGGCACAAGCATTAACCTGTTTATCTTCAATTCAACATCAGTTATCTCTTTGTCGCTCATTAAAATATTCCAAAATAAAAACAACAAAATACTGGAAAGAGCTTCTACAATGGTCTGTGCACCAGGAAACAAAAGGCCAAACATTTTTTTATCTCCAAATGTGAATTAGTTTTGCATCTAACAAAAAAATGTAATCATCGACTGTTGGCTGCAGATAAATATAGAGAGATGGATATTTCCTCACAGGCCTGGCAAATTTGCTGTTTCACACAAACAATGGCAACTTTAATTATCTGTTATCAGCTGTTAATTGCGCTAAGAAGTTGTGTTGGAGCCACTCTGCAGTTGTGAGATATTGCACAGCCAAGGAAATTACTGCAGACTGTTTCACAAAACCATGCCAGGAACGTTGAAGCTTGCAGCGACACACAAAGTAATACACTCTGATATCTAATCAAAAGATAATAAAAAGTTAGTTGAAAACAGAATTCACCTATTACAAATAAACATGACTTAATGACTCTGAAAACAGTGTTTGTTTGTCTTATATAAGATGGAAAAATAGAACACACATAATGATCAGTAGATAAAGGTTACAAAGTGAATTCATCACTTTACTACTAGTGTAGGAGAAGTCGTCTTCTAATTAATCTGACGTCCCTATCAGCAGGAAAATATCATTAGTTTGTACCTTTAGAAACCGTCACAAATTAGTGTTGAACAATAAATCTCGTTTGACGTGACAGGACTACGGGTAAGTTTTGATTAGCTTTACGTACAGAAATTAGTTTGTTAGGTTTAGGGAAATTTTGGTTTAAAACCTTCAAGGTTAGGCGCCCTTTGTTGCCATGGTTACAATAACAAACACACGGTTAAGGTTAGGAGGCAATCATAGTCACACAAGGCTGACTCTCAGTTGGAAACTTGAAGCAAACAGCTGTCCCTGGGTTTTTCTGTCTGATGTTTTGTTCGTGTGACTCACCGGATGTAGATTGTGGGTATAGGCTTGCCATCTGCATTTTCAAAATCCCTATCCTTATACAAACAACAACAACCTCTGAGTTAGCAGCCCACACACTGAAAATGACAAATTAGCACCTGGGTGCTACGGTCCAAACTTGGCCAACACCGCAACCAATATTTGCCTGCTTCTCATGGCCAATATCGATAAGATAAGCGAAAATTTCATATTTTTGTACTAAAGAAGTTAATATAACCTGCAGTTTATGCTCACCTGTCTCAGATGTAGGAAGCAAAGACAGATGATTTAATATCCCACAGCTCTGACCGAACCAAATCCAACTGAGATCACTATTACAACAAAAACAAATAACAGTTCTGACTCTTCAAATGTTCATTTACAAATCTTCACAAATACACTCTTGTACTTTCTTTGATAGTGTAGTTTGCTAAGAATTCAAATTAAATTATTTAACATACTCAAATCAAATCAGATGTTAATATAGCTGATCTGAATCTAGCTATATTTATTATAATATACAGTAGCTGTGTGCAGCCTATATTGTCCGAATTTATCTGCCCAGATATTTATCGTGTATCCCCAGCTGTTGCCTTTTCTTTTGGTAAAGTTTAATCATTCTAATGCCAGGGCTCACCTCCCCAACTATCCACAGCAATGTCTTTCCCACATGGACTTTGTCCCTCTAGAATAATGTCGCCTAACTTTTAATGCCAATGAAAATGAATAAGATGTTTAGATGCAGTGATACATACTCCGATTATGGAAAAGTAGAAAAGCTGGATCTATTTTGCATCAAATTTTCCACTGTTGCCGGACTTGTACGACCACACAAACAGTCTCCCTCTTTCTTTTGCTCAGCCACAATCCTGAAAAGGCTGACGTTGGAATATCTGCACATACCAATTGATAACCAATTATTTCATTACCTCTGAAAAGAGGTGTGTTTCTCCTTCCAATCAGAAATGCAGGCTTTTCCTTTGTGCATGAATCTCTATCCCACCCATGTAAACTGTTGGGTAGTTGATTTGGTGACAACACACAGAGCTGACTGTAAATGGGCAAGAGGCTGTGTGTCACAAGCTGTGATACAAAACATTCCAAACAATACCCCGAATGTGCTGAATGTCCAAAGAATGCTCCTAAAACCTGAATATCGGAATATTGCAGATGTCTTAACAAAACACTACATTCAGAATAAGGCCTACTTTGGCATATCCAAATGCAATATGCTGTTTACATGATGTGGATCAAATTTGGAATATCGTCATATATGGAATAATAGTTGAAGATTAGTGTGCATGTAAACATGTTTTTTTTTAACCATGACCACAATCTTTCCACAGGCACATAGTGGTTTTAAAACTCAAGCCATTAGACAATTTAAAATGGTAGTTTTAATAAAGGCATGGTGGCAGAGAGTAACGCTCTGTCTGGAATGATTAATAATGATTTACTGTAAAATTACGCTAGTTTAAGGCAGAGGTGTCCAAACTACGGCCTGCGGGCCAACTGCAGCCCATGGTCTATTTTTAAATGGCCCACAGCAAATTCTAAAAATATAACTAAATATGGTCCATTCATGAAATGTGGGCTGTATTCAAAACCACAAATATGATTTGGAAGACCTGTGAGTGGGAAGTACACATATGGGTTGAGAGCTTTTGCCCGAGGTGTTTGGTACCGCTGCGCTTTCTCAAAGCGCTGATGCTGCAGCGCTTTCCAAGGTGCTGATCACAACTTTGTTCATTTGTTTGTTTGTTCGGTACTGTTTTACTGTTATTTTCTGTAGTTATTTTTGAACAATTTCATACTTTGTAGTTTGACAGAGCCCATAAATAGCCTTTTGGGGGCATAGGGATTAATATTTTCCCAAGAATTGCATTTTCTATCCTGGAAACAGAGGCAATCTATCCCGACGTATGTAGGTTCCCAACCTGACCACTTTAGTGTATTTTCTGCTGGTATTAATAGTGATTAAGGAAGAAGACCGCCATTTCACCATTAATCAACATTATTATGAACATTAAATAAACTCTGCAGGCTGCGTGCAAGTTGACCTTTGCTGTGGCTGCACAGGAGGACGAAATGCCAAGTTCATCCTGTGATCTGTTTCTGTTTGACTGAATAGCCTCATGGAAGTGATATTTTGTAGTTCTACATATTTTAATCTAACAAAATTCATTAAAACAAGTCATTTTGTGTTTTCAAAGTCATAATATTGAGCCGAAACAGGTTCCAAATTTCGTTCGCATTCACACGGCTCACATCACGCGCACTGCAATATTCAACATCGTAGGCTTAATTAAGTTAATTATCATTTAAAGTTAAAAAAGTTAAAAAGCAAAACTCTAAAAAAAATATATATATACTGTATATTTGCATAACAAGCTTAAATATACCCATCCCCTTAACCCCTTATTTTCCCCCCTTTTCCCCACAGGGCTGTAAAGGAGGATCACCATCCAGACAAAGAAGAGAGGCAGCTGTTTTGAGAATGAGATGCCAACCCCTTTTGTAACAAAATAAATGAAAACCTATTAATGGATAGATGTGATGTAGGCTGTATTTTTTCCTTTAAGCATATTCAATTATCAAGCATAATTTACCTACATTGACAGATTTTTCTAAGGTGATATACCTCACCTCTAGAGAGTGGCCCAGCCCTTAGTATATTTTTCTGTATGTGGCCCTCAGTAAAAAAAAGTTTGGACACCCCTGGTTTAAGGTATGATGCTATAATCAGTTCTCTGGTTGAGCTGCTGATCCTGTTTAACAGCTAAGCTACTGGTCAATGAAACCAGTTGCGATGAGATTTGCTGTGGATATTCATATATTCATCATCCACAGAAAATTAGATTTACATTTTTGGTGACAAATTTCCTTCCACCACTGCGCACGAGAAATAATGAAATAATACACATTAATGCTTCCAAGAGGATAAACTCTTTTGTATCCCCTCAGGCAAAAATGTCATTTTTGACATACATATGTATTGATCAGGCTCCCAAAGCTACCAGGCAAGAACATTGCTATTGGCTGAACTCTCAATTAGGCTACATGTAAAAACAATGTTTTATAATGCCTAATGGCAAACATTTTGAATTCTCCCAACAGTACAATATCTGCACGCCACAACTACAGTGTGGTAAAGGTTCTGGAAAGAAGTGGAGGGACTCTATACATATTCTACATATGAAGCTATATCAAGTAACTGGCTCTCTTAGCTTAACATAAAGACTAGAAACAGGTAAACAGTAAGCTTGGTCTTATCCAAAGGAAACAAAATATGACACTCAGAACCTCTCAAGGTCATTTATATACATTTATATATTTATATCTAGGGCCCGAGCACCGTAGGTGCAAGGCCCTATTGTTTTTGCTCAGACTGCCCAAAAAATTAATTGCATTTTGGAGGCTTAAACATACTCAAAAACTCACCAAATTTGGCACACACGTCAGTCTTGGTGAAAATTTACGTGTCATGTGGTTTTTGTTGGTGGGCGTGGCAAAAATGACTTGGCCACGCCCTTTAAACGCTGCCATTACCAGAACGTTTCACCAATTTGCACAAAAATCGGTACACACATAGATCATGCTATGTTGTGAAAGTCGTAACGTTTCATTGAAGGGATTCGCCCTGACAGTGCAGAGTAGGTTGACGTTTCGTACAAACACATTAAATGCCATTAACTTTTGTGTACACGTTCGCATCGCCATGAAACTTCACATGTATGTTAAAGGTCCTGCCCTGAAAATATCAAATGATTTTCATTGCTAACCGTGGCCAAACACCTTAACCACAGCCTTTAAACAGCAGCCCCTGCGGGACGTTCCACCGACATGCACGAAAATCGGTACCACATGTATCACAACCAGACTTGGAGCATGCCAAACCAAACAGGAAGTCGGCCATTTTGAATTTCATGATGATGATTCGCCATGAAACAGGAAATGGTTATAACTTTGGTATAAATGGTCTGATCTGCACCAAACTTCACAGGTATGACAAAAGTACCACCCTGAACACATCCACATGACAGTCAAAGTCAAAGTCATAGCGGAAACTAGTAAAGGCAGTGGCTATGTCTGAAATGCGGTTTAATCCCAGGAAACAGGATCCATGGGGCATCTAATCAAGCCCATTTCACATTTCCCGGGAAATGCAATGACAACAAATGGGAAACTTTTTTTTTTTTTTTAAATCTTTTTGAAGCACAGAACATATTAGATATGTTCAAAAAAATGTAGGCTGACACATTATTGTCATAAAACATCAAGCAGATATGTTTGTCTTTGTGCTGTGTGCCAGTAAAACAGATCAGAGCCTATTAAGTGAGACAGTGCTGATTAAAAAGCACATGCATGCTCAGAGTCTGACCTTGTGGCATTGCACATATAACGCACAAACGCTGAAGTGGAAATAAATAAATGATCTGTTGATTTTGCTAGTCTACTTTGTATTGCTTTGTTATTACAGGAGGCTCGCTCTCGCAGCCTCAGCTCTACCAGCACAGCAGCAGTACGATACAGATTTGCCTGGGACAAATCAGGCCAACGAGGCCACGGCCGCAAGCACCCCGAGTTGCACAGGGGTGCAAGGGCCCGTTCAACGCTGCTTGCAGCTTTAATTATATTTATATTTATATATTCATTTATATTTGTTTGTTTGTGAAACTAGTAAAGAGTAAAAATGACACTTTGCTATTTTACAGGTGGCTGCAAGTTGCCTGGCAACTGTTCTTGGCAAACTTTCCAACTCCCTTCAAGAAAGCAAAAGGTGTATTTTCCAAAATGTCAAACTTTTTCTTTAAGGTTATGGAAAGATAAAAAATTTAAAAAGCAAAGTTTAAGTGCTGGATTATGAATGCAAACCCTGGTCTCACACATGAAAGTTGGATGTCCTGCTCACCCAAACACCACCCCAAGCTCCTCACCCTTTCTTTTGGCTTTGCTACATGAAAAGGTTTCTTCCGACATTCCTGCTATTGATATTGGCATTGGACCTAAATAATGTGCTGCAGACTTGTCCAGTATCAGCATAATTGATTTTGTACAATCAATTTTATTTTAATGAAACTGAATTTTAGCTCGTTTGCACATTTATCTATTTTGTTGCTTAGTAATTTCTGTCTGACCTCAAACCTCAAACATTAAGCATATTTTGTTTTTGAACAAATTTTACATTAGTCTTTGGACCTCGATGACTGTCAGTAACTTTATATGAAATTTTGTTGGCTCCTCTCACAACTTATTATCTCTGACCACAATCAGTTCTTGTCATTTTTCATTTCCATGTATTTGATGCGATTATAAACACCTGTTGTTGAATTGAGCCATCTCTGCAGCATTTGTTCTTGCCATTTGTTAAAGGATAAGGCTGGTGTAATTCTGTAGTTCTGACTGTCAACAAATCAGATGAAAAGACCAAAAAACAAACAGTGTGTTAGTCTTCCTCTTTTTGTGTTTTCTGACTTCACTACCTTATCTGTGGCATTCAGCCTCATTGAACACTACTGAAGCTGTCAGTCTTTAAATATAGCTTGCAAACATATAGTTTAATTTTATAAAAGGCTCAGTAATTTCCTATAACAGCTGGTAACTATAGCTTTTCAGCCTGTTGTCATTCTCAACGAGTGAAATACAGCAGCTTGGTCAGTGGCCTGTGTTTCAAACTATGACACATATTAGGTAACACTGGCGTGCTATGATTTGATAAGCTGCCAAAGTCAGGTGATGTAGTATAAAGTCTGCATACTGAGGAGATGGGGTGGACGGACGGGTCGAACAAATACAGGACCTTCACCCAGGAGACCAGTGTTTGTGTCCTGTGTGAAACTGTTGTTTCCTTTTAAAGGACAAGTGTGTGTGATTTAGTGATTGTCGATTGCCAACACCTCATCTCACTCTCCCCTCTCAAAGCGTTTAAGCAAACCTGCGGTGGCCACAAGACTTGTGCAGGACACAAAAGGACGTATCTAGTCTGGTTTGCCCATTCTGGGTACAAGGCAGTTCAGCATGGCAGACTGTGGACATAGACCTGCACCCACTGTAGATAAACAACTCATTCTAATCCAAAGAAAAAACATTCTTATTCATTTTCATGTGATTACACACCAACACATTTATGTATATTATATTCCATTCCTCCCATATTCTGCTAATAAACCGCTATAAATCTTACACACTGAACCTTTAAGTTATGTTATGTACATGAATTTATGTAACTAGCGCACTTATTTAAACTCAAACCATGATCCGTTCCTAAACCTAACCAGGTAGGGTTTTTTTGCCTAGATCTAACCATATAGTTGTGTTGCATAAACCTTACCAAGATGTTTTGTTGCGAAAACCTAACCAAGTAGTTTTGCTGCATGAACCGAACCAACAAATTTTATTTATATTATGCAATATATACTATATTCAGCTGATGACCAATACACACTTTGTGTCCAGTGAGTATTTCTGGCAGCAGAATTGTGTGTGTGGGACTGAGTCAAAATAAAATCCATGTGTGTTTGTTCATAGTAATGAAGGAACATGTCATCCAGTGCAACAGTGTGACTCATCAATGTATTTTTAATAGTTTTTGGACAACAGTTGAGCTCTATAACCCAGAGAGAGAAGACAAATCAAGCTTTGGATACACATGCAGTACTTGTCAATAGGATACAGATATTGTTGGCTTGCGGCTGCAGGTGGGATTTGTTGTCAAAAAGAAAACTGCAGAATTTCACCAGCCGTATCCTTTTACGTTTTCATGTTATTGCTACTTCTGCTGTTTTCCTTAATAAGGGCGTCTGATCAAAGAGCAATTGAAGCAGATAAAATATTGATTGTTATGCTGCTGGGTGTTCTTTGATCAATTCATCAGTATGTATGGGAGTTACAGTAAAGTAGGTTTTTCCTCATGATACTTTTTCTGATTTAGTCTATCAGTGAATATTCTACTAAGTTTCTATTTTGTTCATTGTACAGGAGACTGATGAATATTTATGAAGGTCATATATCTGAGCTGTGGTCGTAGAGCGTGTAACCATGAAATACAGATATGCCTACTATACACAGAATCTGTACAACAAAGTGAGGACTGAATATTAAGTATGCTCTTGGTATTGAGGTCATTGAAACAGAGGAATGACAAGCAAATCACTGAACAATAACAGCCACTTGATTCAGCCCGAGCTGGAGTCTCCTCCTGGCTGCATCACCTCAGCCATCATCCTTCATAACACTTACATTCACTCTTTTCAAGAGTTATTTAAAGCAGGTTAACCACGCTGGTAGCAGCATCCAATTTAATTAACATTCGGGGATATAAAAATTCCAGAGATCATTTGCGAGAGCTATTAGGTTTCCTGGCTGAAAATGAAGTTCAATTTTTGACCCCTCTGAGCCCGGAGGGGGGCAGATTCCCTCTCGCGCTAAATCCCAACGCGTCAATTAACAGAGGAGACATCCATCAAAGCAGTCCGCCCGAGCTGCAGCTACAGCGCTGCCAAATGTTAATGAACCCCTGCACTTATGAACATGAAGACAGATACAGTAGGCTTTGAGTCTATAAACAGGCTATGAAGATGGAGATTATGATCAAACAAGCCTCATATAGAACGTATACAGTGTCTATTGTGCTGTTAATGCCGGAGTTATGAAATTAATTCATAAAAAGGCCGCAGAAAAAAGCCAAGTGGAAAATTGATATATTTGCTACGGCTGTCAGGAAATGTGGGGTTGTATTGTTATCATCTCTGCTTCAAATCCGACGTGTGTGTGTCTGTGTGTGTGTGTGTGTGTGTGTGTGTGTGTGTGTGTGTGTGTGTGTGTGTGTGTGTGTGTGTGTGTGTCTGCGTGTGTGTGTGTGTGTGCTGTCTCTTTTCC
>JAJHUR010073949.1:0-57889 GCA_027495735.1 Lutjanus campechanus
CTGTTTTTTCTAGCTAGATTTGTTGTTGTTGTTGTTTTGTTTGTTTGTTTGTTTGTTTGTTTGTTTGTTTGTTTGTTTGTTTGTTTTGTTGTCATGCATATGTACTAGAAAAAAGTGGAAAATGCCCATAAAAATTTTCCAGAATTAAAGGTCCAAACATGAGTTATTAAATTTCCAAGCATATCAAACTGAGATGAACTGCAAATCCTCACATATAAGAGACTGTAACCAGATTATTTAGCCTTTTTGTTTGATACATGATATACAGTTTTATTAAAGTTATTATTGACTAATTGTTTAAGTGACTAATCCCTAGTACTAGTTGAATCAATATTCTAAATTTGAGAATTATATATTTTTGACTTGTCATCAAGTGTGATCTTCAGCCTGACTGAACTGCAGTGATGTTAAGTGACCTGACAGCTTTTGTCTTTCTACTTTTCATCTCTGTCTCACATCAGTATTAATACTATTGTGAATATGTTCTATAAGCCAGCAGCAGCTTGGTTTTCAACTCACTACTTCAAACACTCCATTGGCTCCCTTCGAAGTTCACCAAGGCCAATGCGCCCACTTTTTGTGTTACACTTAATTAATTCCCCCTCAGCACAGGGGAAGTTTTGTGTGCAACACTGTATTAGTTCCCCCTCAGAAGCAACAATAAAATACAAGAGAATCCAAATAGCTCAGGGCCCCTCATGTGAAACTGATCCTCCTCTCCCCCTTCGGCGACTTTCTCCTTGCAACACCAATAGCAGTGGGAGTCAACTTAACATGCATTAGGAGTAAATTGGTAAAGAAACATTCAAGCATGAGGGAGGCAACAAGTAAAATATTTTCAAAGGGGGAGCGAGAGAAATGGAGACATTGCCTTAAGCCTCTGCTGAATATAGTGCAATTTTGCCCTCATAGATTGATAGCTCTTCCTCAACTTGTGTCTGAATTCAGCATTTTAACAGATAGTCGTTTAGTCGATTGAAAGAAAATTAGCTCCCATATATTTTTCATTTTTCAAGCAAAAATGTCAAATGTTTTCTGGTTCCTGTTTCTTAAATCTGAAAAATATGTTGCTTTTCTTTGTCATTTATGATGGTAAATGAAGAGTATTTGGGTTTTGGACTGCTGGTTGAACAAAAGAAGTACGGTAATCTTACGCCGTCACTTTGGGCTCTGGGAAATTGTGATGAGCATTTTCACAGTTTTGTGCCATTTCGTACTGCCGTCAAAAAGCTAACTGCAGTAACTACATTTTTGGTTGAAAATGTATTATAACTAACTCTTGATATGTTTTATCTTGTGACAAAGTTTCAGAGTCTAATTTTGCATTGATATAGATAAAAAAGCGGTTTAAATATTGCAGTAGCTACAAAATCTGGTACGTGAAAAAACTTTAAAGCCATTTTTCTCAGTTTTGCCCTTTCCAATGGTTACTCCAGTTTGACTTTGTAGGCAAGTATAGACTAAATGATTAATTTATCAATTGATGCAGATTAATGGATAATAAAAATAATCATTAACTGCAGCCCTAGACGAAAGACTATAACACTAAAACAACTGGATGTACAGACAAGCAACTTCGCACAAACTCGTCAACATTTTATGTGACTGCTGGGGTTGGAGGACTTGTGTTGTGGATGGTGGGTAAGGAATTCGGGGTGTGGTGGTGTGTGGGGCTCTGGAGTTAAGGACAGGATGGCTGAAAAACAAGAGATGAGGCCTTTTGTAGCCTCCCCCATCAGTTCCTGTATGGAGGAGGGCCGCTAGGAATGCTTTTTCGCTCCCCCCCGACTTTAACAGCATGCACGTTCCTCAGCATTTCACAGGGATTTGGTCCCTGGGAAAGCTGAGGCGGCCTGGAAAATCCTTAATCACTTTGGAATTACCTATCGGTTATGACTGCTACCGGGGTTTCGAGAACTTTTCAAAAGAAGCGACAGAGTGGCACCTCTGAAGTCTCGGAGTCTGGTAGAGATACAATCCTGAATCAGATCCTTTACAGACGGCTCAGGCGGGGTCATTTGTTTCACTTCACTTCGCCAGATTGCTGCATCGCTTGATGTTAAGATACAAGAAGATAAGACGATGGGACAAAATGATAACGATGTCCGTGGGGAAGCTGAGTCAGTGCAACATAATGAGACCATCAACAGCATCATACAGCTGACAGGTAGAACAGTACATGATAAGAATGGCTATCAGCATGTACAAAAAAGCATGGAAAAAACGCTAGACTTGCACATTTTTCACCTCAAACTCCTAATTCGGCCCAACAAACACACTCTTTGGACTTCAGCACGCCACCCTCCTTAAACAAGCACCACCTTCTCCTCCCTCTTCTCTCGTTCTCCCTCCTACCCACCCCCTCTTTGTCTCCCTTTCTCCCCATCTCTCTCTTTTCCACCCATATTTCTCCCTGTGACTCTCGGCTTCTTTGTTGCTCCACAGAGCTGAGGTCTTTGCCGGCGATTTCCACGCTCCATCTGTGGAATCCGTCATGGCTCCCTCGGCCCTTCACAGTGGAGGGCTGTCACCTGCCCCACGGGGGAGCTGGAGGGGGGGACATAAAGAGGCTCTGCAGAGGGATTGGGGGGGAGGATGTGGGGGAGATGGGGGCACAGCCGGGGGCATTCAAGCCCTCCCCACCACCCCCCCCAAAAAAACACCCCTTCCTCCGGAGGGAACTGTAAGAGCACCTGAGGGGGCGAGAAGGGCAGCAGAGAGGGGCAACAGGGACTGTTGTTGCTGATGTAAATGTGCCCATGGGGATAGTCTGTCTGGGCATCTGTGTTGGTTTTAGTTTTTGTTATTGTTGGTAGAAGTGAAGTACATCCAGTTTCTGGGCCCTCTTCAATGCATGGACACTAGCTGAGGTGAAAGGAAGTGCGACCCCATCTTCTCACTTCACTTTACTCTCTTTTTAAATACTCATGGCTACCAGCATTTTAAGCAGTATCAGAGGCATTTTGTTGATATTGGTATTGGAACGACCCTAATCTAAATCTTGTCTATCTCTATTCTTAGTTTTTCAATTTCTTTCTTTTTCTATTTCAGTGCCACTATAGTTGCAATCAATCAAACAAATTTAAATGATCCTTATGGCACTAATAAAAGTAAGAAATTAACCATCAGGTGAGATTGTGCCATTTCTAGGGAAAATATGAACATTTATCAGTTTACTGTGACTGGTTAAAAGGTGAAAAAAACATGTAATTCAATCCTTTTAAATTGTTTAGAGGAACTTTCCTCACTTTTCTCAAACTTGAGAAGATCATTACACTTATGACACATTTTACAGAAGATTTTATGATAAAATGAGCACAAACCACTTTCTGATGAGAGTGCTCTCTGAGCAGTACTCATGGTCTTTACTGTAGCCTGTAATGATCAGTGTCCTGTTCCAAGGGAAATCAGCTGTTGGACTTATGTAGACATAAAATTTGGATGACAATCAATTAAAATTGATTCTGCTGCTTTTAAATATATGAGTAATTTTATGGCAGATAATCATGAGCCTATATGCATAATATGGTGACACATTGCAATTAAAACTAAAAGTTACTCTCATTGTGGCTTTCAGGTAGTTATCCATCATCCTTTTGGTGATGGATAACAAAATTTCTGACATCCTTACATTTTTTTGTCACCAATTATGGAATTATATATTTTCAACATAGAAATGTTTTCCAATTGCAATTAGAGTTGGGATCAACCTGATCCAATATTGGTATCTTTTGCCAATACTTGCCACTATTGGAATGATGAGTCTTATGTTTTTATGAATCATAATATGTAATGATGCAATTTCAAGCCCATAGCAATTGCTGTGTGCTTGATTTGTTCAAGTTTTTCAAAAGATTTAGGCAGCTGCCACTGCAATTTGCACTGTTGTACCTGTTTCTGCCCACTTAACCTACAATTTGAACAAATTGCTTTGGAACACTGGAAAAAATTTAATTGAATGCATTACTGTGAAATTTTAAATTTATTTATTCTTTTTACTAGAAGCGCTGTGTGGTTTACTGAAGCTTCATTCAACCTTACGCACAATACCAGCAACAAAAATGACAATAATATTAATATTCAAAAGAGAAAGCCTCGGCATTGGTATCAGAATCGGTTTAGAAATCCAAATTCAGGTATTGAAATTGGATTAGAACAGATAAAAAGTGCACTGGTGCATCTATAATTGCAATATAACCTATAAACTATGTTTGTTAAGGACCCTGCAAAACAGAGCTGTTTGCTCTCCTGCTGCACGCATGTCTGCTTAAGTATCGACCATGTGCCTAAAATTCTAAAATATAATGTAATGCAAATTAAAGTGGCAGGTGATGAAGCTTCATGGGGTGACACATGGGGCGTAGAGAGTGTTTTGGTGGCAAACTTGTGCCAAGACGGAGGGGCAGCCACCCAATCACCCCTGAAGCTCCCTACTCCCCACAGCTTGGCCCAGGAGCTCATAAACACACACACGCACACACACACACACACACAGACTCCAAGCACATGACCTTGTATACACATGTCCACAGCACTGGGCTTCCCCTGATTCTACATGCATTTTGAGGCTACGTTAATCGAGCTTGTCAGCCCTGAGGCGTCTCCACTTTAGCGTCCATTAACAGTAACCCCCCTCCCCCAGTCACATGCCTTTAATACACACACAATACTTTCCAAAATGATCTTGGTAACAAAGAAATACAACAGCAAATCAGCGTCAGGATATATGAAGAGGAGGAGAGGGAAGAGTAGAAACCTTTCCCCTGCTCCCCAGATCTTTTCCAACCTTGTAAACCTGTGGTTTCAGAGTGCCCTGTTTGCCGTCATCGCCTCGCTATCCCTAAGATCTGATCACATCGATTTGGCACCGTCAAATAGCCTTGGCCAATCAAATTATCCACTCTAACCTTCCTATCGTTCCCTGCCCACATACATATGCTATATCTTAAAACGCTGTATTTATAGCCCCTGTAAACACTTGACTTCTCTCTGTATACTTTTGCTCCACCTCAGCGTAAAAGAGCGGGCAGAGGGGGGAGTTTGCAGACATGGTAGCACTGGCCCTTGTCAGTTCATCGAAATATGAGAAAATATGAGCCTTAAAAGGGTAAAATTATCTGAGCAGGAGAGGGGAACGCAGCCTCGGCAAGATCGCCCGGGAGCCGGGGAGCATTAAGCCGCAAAATAAGAGAGGAGCAGTTGGAGGGGGTGGGTGGACGGGGTTAGAGGAGAAAAGAAAACTGTTTAATTTAACCAAACTGAAGCCCTGAGAGGCACACAGTGCATGGGACTCCAAGCCAAAACAACCTCTTCGGAGCCAAGAAAGCCCAAAATGGATCCCACCGTGCAACGCCATCCCGGGGCAGAGAAAAAGCAGGAGGAGAAGGAGGAGGAGAATAGAGGATTTAGCTGAAACAGACTGTTGGAAAGACTTCAGCATTGCTGATTTTTTTGGGAGGAGGTGGAGGCAGGGGGGCAGTTGGATGGGGACACAAAGGCTTAAATATGTCCACGGAGACATGAGACAGTACGCATTGAGCATGTATGTGAAAAGGGATGTGTCAAACTTGGATTTTGGCACTTGGGGGAATTGACCGACCATATGTGGACTATTTACACCCCTCTTCGGACATCCCAGTAACTCTTCTGGGGGCTTTGGTTAATAGTGAGGGTAAATTGAGCCTCTGACACTTTGCCCCCCTCCTTCTCTCCACCTACCCCTCTCAAAAAACACAAAACAAAAGGCAGAGGAGACAAACGCAGCATTTATTTGGGCGGGCCGACCATGCTGCTCCTATTCAGGAGCCGAGGGACTAAGTGACTGGCCGACTGCATTAAACAGTATATAGAAGTCAAGACAGGCAGATGCTGGGCCGGATAATGGCTTTACTGACAGCTTATGGACCCATCTGTGACTCTTTCTGCTGGGTTAAGAAAAAGATGGTGTGTGGATTTTTGTGTGTGGGAGGGGGATTTGGTGGGTGAACTCACTTGACTTGCTAAGGAGGAGTCTCAACCTTCACAGCTGCCCTGTAAACAAGAGTGTGCCAGAGCCGTGTGTGTGTGTGTTTGTTGAGGGTTTTTTAGCAAGAAAAAAATGTTGTGCGCAATGATGTCATCAATCAGAGCCTTGTTATGTGACAAAAAATGACATGACAAAGGGCATGAAGGAGTCTGATGCCTCTGACAAAGAATTATGGGGGTCGTTGAGGATGTAAGGGGGGTATGAGGAAATGGTTACCTGTCATTTGTAGCTAAATGTGTTTCTAACCCTGTTTCCTGTGTAGCGTTGGGGGAGAGTGACCCTCCGTGGCTTCGTGACCCTGCACTTCTCTCTGTCTTTTAACTCTCAGAATGACTCATAACTGCAGTCAGTGGGGAACGTGTTGAAGTACAACAAGGAGGTGAGCTGTTAGCAGGTTAGGAGTCATTGTCGGTTTTTGTAGTTGACAGAGAGGATGTTTGACAGTTTTATCTCTATTAATTCTGCTGTAAAGCTGCCTCTACGGACTGCAGCAGTTATTAATCTTCCTTTTGAATGAATTACAGTTCATTTTCAAGAAAATGTCCAAAAGCACAAACAACTGTAGCTGTATGTCAAGTATTTTCACCTGAATATTGTGACCATGTTTAAACAAAGTCAGGATTTGATCCAGTGCAATTTAATTTCTGAAATTTTAATGCAAAAATGTGAGCATAAGATGTAGAGAGACATTTAGAATAGCAGCAATGTACTGTATAATGCTGCATTCATGTTACATGCGTGAGTGTAAAACTGACTTTCCTACATTGCAGGTAAATATTACTAAGGAACTCCTGGTTTGGCAGTGAATCTCTATTTGAACAAGGAAATACCTGTAATCAGGTCCCACAGAGCGGTACATTCATTCAAAAAACCTGAACAAAATTGATTATTTTCATTGAACACTGTATTTTTTAGTAAAGCCCAGCCAATACTGGATTTTTGGGCCTGATGCAATACTGAAATTAGGGAGTAAAATTTCCAATCAGTCCTACTGACTATACTGATAGTGATTATACTGACAAACTATGGCTGGCTAGCTACCTCACTAACATGGCAAATGTGATGTGATATGACATGATGGTTGTCAGGGACAGGGTTATATTAGAGTTTTATATTATAAAATACACTGTAAAACTGAATGTTCAAATGAATTATTTGTAGTAAGTAATGAAAACCTTTGTTTAATGTTGAGTGTCAGGAGAATTTTCTTTCTTTTGTGTGTTTTAACTCATAAGTTCCAATTAATGAGAGAAAAATGTCTCCAAACCACAATTATTTTAACAAAACTGTATTATTTTTTACTATATTGAGTTTACTGAAAATGAAATAATGTGTTTTTAGAGTTTTTTTTCCATTTCTGTTAACTATGAAAGAGTTGAATGAAAATTCTGAGATGTATTTACTGAAAATATTTGAATGGGCTTACTCAATCATTTTAATTTAAGTGTAATCAAAGAGTACATGTAACACTTACTCCAAGTATTTAAGCTCTGATAACCTCCAAAGTTAAAGAACTCAAGAAAACTGTAGCAGCTAATTGCCTCAATTCTTCTGACTATTGCTAACTTGTGCAGGTTTACAGTGTATGGCTCAACAACACTTTTACATGTCCAATACCAACACTGCAACCATATCTGCCAATGCTGATAGTGATACCAATGTGATAACGTCAGTTTCCCTCTCTTAAACAAGTAAGACATTAATAAAACATTTGTATGGATGCTTCCCAAGTCAAAAAACATCATGCTCAAACTGTGAAACAAATATTCTACTCCCCTGAAGGAAGAAATTAAAACCCCCAACATGAGTCAGCTGTACAGTACTGCTACTGTTGTTGTTGTTGCTGCTGTTCAGGTGATGTGATGCTGCCCATCAGTGTTACTCATGACACATCTCTCCTTATGATAAGTTAGGTCTCAAACTGGCTGGCCAGAGGCCATTTTTCCCATCTATCTGGCCTGAGACATGATGTCAAAAATATAATATATTTGGCCCACAAATTTTTTTTTATTTTTTTTTTGCATTGCAAATTGCTGTTATTGTATGTCTACAAAAGAATAGCTTATTCAACAATATTACAGCCCTAATTATGTTTTTAAAAGTTTTCATATCAATGCATATCATACAATGTATGCCCATTCAGACGATTTTGGATTTATACGCTGTCAAGCTTGAGGACCAATGTCGTGACTACAGCATAAACACGCATTTTAAGCCTCTTTCCCGACACTACACAAAAGCCTCTGGGCTAATTAGTTAACAAAGCTGTGAATGAAAGTCAGGCTTCATCAGTCAGCTGATTGACAGCTGCCTGTCCCCCATCAGCAGCAGAGATGGTGCATTTACTGGCCTCTGGCTGGCCTCTGCAAACTTTGACACTCAACCCTAACCCCAAAACACACACACACACACACACACACACACACACACACACACACATACATTAAAAACAGCCATGCTCACAAACACACAGATGCATGAGGGGAAAACACGCACACTCACATTCTTCCTTACTTTCTCAGAAACACACTCTCAGAAATAATAGTTCTAACTAGAGCCATAAAAGGTTCTTCAGCTTGTCTCCATAGGGGAACCTATGGAGACTAGCCTTTATAAAGCTTTAACCCTTTATAGCTCTTTATAAAGCTTTGCTCTTGAAATCTTTTCAGAGTTTTACCTAGAACCTCACATAAGGGATCATACCTAGAACCAACTGTAAACAGTTTCACCCAGCACCCCCTATGAGAGGTTCTACACAGAACCGTTCTATGGTGTAATGGTTCCACTCAGAACCCTCTCTGGGAGTTCTATCCAGAACTGTTCCACCTTTTAAGGGTGATAACAAGTGCTCACCAAAGTGGTTCTACCAAGAACCTTTTTATATTCCCAAGGTTTTTTTTTAATCTAGAACCCAACCAAGGACGTTCTATTGAGAACCTAATAATATTCAAAAGATTGTATCTAGTTACCACTCAGGTGGTTCTATCAAGAACCTTTTTACATCCCAGTGGTTTTATGCAGAACACACTCAGGGGGACCAACCAGGAACCTTTTAATATTCCAAGGATTTTACCTAGAACACACTCAGTGGGTTCTACAAAGAGTCTTGATATTCCGAGAGTTTTATCTAGAACCTGAAAAGGAGGTTTCCGCCACGATGATGATGGTACAAGGAACCCTTGATGAAAAAGTTCTTAAACAATCCTTGAAGAACTTTTTTGCCCCAAAAAGGGTTCTTTGGATGAAAATGGTGCTTGTCTTACAAAAAAAACCTTGATGAACCCTTTCTTCTGGTGGTTCTGAGCAGAACCTCCAGCCTTCAGGAAGAACCCTTTTGGAACCCTTATTTCTAAGAGTGCACGCAAACACACTCATGCACATTAAAAAACAAGCTCTCCCCCCTCCTCTCCCCCCAGCTGTTGTGCCTATAGTGCATACTCGCAGCAGATAAAGAGGGGCCTTATTCTAAGGCGAGCCATTCTACTTGACCTTCGCTGGGCCTTTTCACTCTTTCACTCCCTTCAAACCGTCTTTGGGGCTCGCTCACTCTCAGCTCAATGTGGCTAGTCCATCACGGGTGAAGGCTGGGGCGCTACAGCGGGTCTTGAAGGGGGAATACCCCAAATACCCCTTTGCCCCCTCCCCCATACACACATATGCACATACACACACACGCACATGCCCCCTCCCTCTCCGAAATCACCCTGACTTCAAAGTTGGTGTGCATTCATTAATTGCCCTTTGAATTGATATCAGAGGGTCACAATAAGAGTGTGAAAGGAAAAAGAGGCTTTAATGAAGCATAGAGCAGCCATTCATTTGCAGATAACTATGTTTTCATGCTTGAATAGTCATCATGCATGAGCTTATTCGAAAAAACTCACGAGAGAGGGAGGAGTGAGGATGAGGAGAGAGGGACAGAGAGGCAGAGAGAGCCCCGGGGCAGAGGAGAGTGATTTGGTGCTCGCCACTTGGCCCTCGTGCCCCCTTTTGCCCTCGTGCCCAGGGACTCACTGAGTGACACATTCATTCTTTCAGCGGACAGACAGAGCTCTCTTCACCAGACACTTGGCTCAGGCCAGCAATCGCCAATAGCTATTATAAGATCCATCGAGAGCTTATCGGTTCTGTCTTTGTCAGATTTGATGAGACAGAAACAGAAACTGGCAGCTTTTCAGAGCTACAGCTAATGATTCATATGAATAAACGATTTTCAGTTAGACAGCTGATCATTTTCTCCATTGTTCGATTAATCATTAGGTCTATGAAATGTTTGGAAATCGTTAAAAATGCAGATGAAAAAGTCCAAGGTGTCATCCTCTGTCTTGTTTTGTCCAAAACCCAAAGTTATTAATGGATAAAACCACCAAATCCTCACAATGGAGAAGCTAAAACCAGCAGATTTGGGGCAGTTTGCTTAAAAAAAAAAAAAAAGGAAAAAAAAAGACCTAAACAATAAAATCATTGCCAATTACTTTTCTGTCAATTGATTTACTGATTAATTTACTTAATGTAACTTAGCTTTACAGCTTACTGAAATCATTCAAATGAAATAACATGTTTAATGTTATAAAAGGTTCATTCTCTGTGTAATGAAATAAAATATGAAAGTTCCTTGTCATAGAACTTTGCCTCTGCTCAAATTACTCTCAAATAACACACCGCACCTTCTGTGCTCTCAGCTCATTCTCTGCCTCCTCCTCTGCTCCCTCTCCTCCTCTTATCACTCCTCTTCCTTCAATCCTCTCCTTCCTCTCCTCCTCCTCTTCTCTGCCCTGGCACTGGTCCAGTGTGTGCCCACATATTACATTTGCAGCACGCCATCCTTCACCCCAAGTGGCAGAGAAACCCAAGTTCCTCATTCACTCACATTATTTACACAAACAAAGTCCTACTCCGTTTCTGTGACAAAGCCAGCTAAATCTTTATGGCTCTTTCATGTATTGTCTGCTCACGGTTCCCTTTTGTCCCCTGGCCATTGGCCTGGGCCCTGGATACAATGAGCCCGGGGGAATGGAGGCAGATTGAAGGAATGCGCCTCAATAAACCTAATTATGACATGATGACTGCGCTCACCATGGTAGAGGTTTTTCAAAGATCCCGGGCTTATTCAATTAGCCCTTTCCAGGATCCCCTTTCACCAAATAAAGTTATCCCTTTGACTGTTTGCATTGCAGAGTGGAATGTGTGTGTGTGCGTATGTGTGTGTGTGCGTGTGCGTGTGTGTGTGTGTGTGTGTGTGTGTGTGAGTGCGTATGCATGTGCACACACGCGGCTGGCCTAAATGGAAATGTATTGGCCCTCAACAAGGCTCCTCTGTATTATCTGGCTAATTTCACCTAACGAAGTATGGACTCTAAAAGATACACTGTGAAAATGTGAAGCAGGAGGAGGGAGGAGGCGGGGACACCGTGACTGTTTTAATCATTAACTTTGTCTCCAGGGTTAATTACTATGACGCTGGGAGTTTGGTACAGCCCAGCAACAGGCCTGCAGGGCCAACGGTACTGCCAAATATATAAAGATTTCAATGAAAAGGGAGAGAGGGTGGGGATGTTTGAGTATGAATTCCTTTCTGGTTTAACTTATTCTGCTTATTGCATGGGGATTTGGAAAAAAATTTATATGTCAAAGATTATATTTTAATTATTACTGGAGCTGTTAAGATTAGTATATTAATCAGTTAGTTAGCGACTAAATTAATTAGCATCTATTTTGATGATCGATTAATCGTTATCATGTCATGTCTTATCTTCAAGTCATTTTATGAGAAAAAATGTCTAAATTGTTTGATTTTACTTTCTCACCTGTGAACATTGACTGATGTCTTTACCCGTCTATGACAGTAAACTGGGTTGTGGACAAAACAAGACATTTTAGAACATTCACTTGGGTTTAAGGACACAGTGATCAACATTTTTCACCATTTTCTGACATTTAATGGACCAAACAACTAATTGATTAGTCGAGAAAATTATCCACAGATTAATTGAAATGAGAAGCACTGTTAGTTGCAGCCCTAATTACTAACATTCAATATTTAATAATTGAACAACAGGCTGTGTTCACTTGGTGTAGTGCATTTTATAAACACCCATAAACACTCACATTTGATTATATAACAAGAACTTTAACTTTAAAACAACAAAAGAAAGCTAATCAAGAAAACAGGTAAATGAAAAAGTTTTGGTTTGCCTATTCATCGCTAATTTAAATAACCTGGTGTTGTTTTGATGGTTTGGAGTTATTCAATTTGCTGATAAATAATTAAATAAATAACTCCAGATATCTTGTGTTAAATAGTTACCACAAATATATATTGTTCCAAATAGTGCTGCAATTAAATTATTTTCATCATTTCAAGTAATCTGTCAATTATTTTGTTGATAAATCAATCAGTTGTTTAGTCCATAAAATGTCAGAAAATTCTAAAAAATGTTGATCACTGTTTCTTCAAATGTCTTGATTTGTCCACAACCCAAAGATGATCAGTTTACTGTTATACAAGAGTAAATAAACCTGAAAATATTCACAATTGAGAGGCTGAAATCAGACATTTTTTTCTTAAAAAAATACTCAGAATGATAGATCAATTATCAAAATAGTTGGGTTTCATTTCATAGTAGATTAATAAGTAAACACTGCAGCTCTAGTTCCAATGCAGACAGTTTTACAAGCATCCAAAATAAAAGTGGTGGCCAGCCTAACTAATAAAATTTAAATAAAATGAAAGGCTTTGCTATTAATCTAATATAGTCACTGCAGTCCATTTTTAGGCATGATATTTTGAAACTGTAATTAAATATATTTATAATCGAACTGCAAAAGGTTCATAAAGAACTTAATTGGAAACTTTATGGAAGTGGACTGACTTTCCTTTGTGCGCTCCGGAGGATGCAGCCCAGATATGAGACGAGCTGTGTGCCGCAGGCTGAGAGAAACACAGAGACAGAGTAGGAAACAGAGGGAGAGGGGCGGTGTTGCTCTCCAGATGAAAGTGAGATGAAATAAAAGAGTCGATTTAATCTGCTTGAAGAGATTTGGGGAGCAAGTGGTGGAGAAGGGGGGAGGAGCAGGGCAGGGAGAGGGGGGAGTTTTCGGAGTAGTGCGCAGTGCTGCGCACGGACGGGTGGCCGGGGCCCCCATTGTGAAGCTGCGCTCCGGGCCAGAGCGGGGCTCTCCGGGGAGAACATTGGTCCCCATTCACCAAAAACACTCTTTAATACACTCCGTCCGTCATTATATGTGACATAGCACAATATCGACATCATTTAGGAGACATTATTAATGTTCAAGGGGGCAAGGCCGGGGACTCATCAAAGAATCAATAATAGATCATGAGTTTCAGGCTCGCTGTATTATTAGCGCCATCCTTCAAGGCGGGGAAGGCCACTTTGTTTTCTTGACCAATTACAGTCTGAATATTATGACACGCACGTCAATTAAGCTTCAACAGAGGCTGCTCATTCGGACAATGTTGCCTTTTCCGTTTTAAAGCACTGAATTCACAAATGCAACAGGGCAGAAGAATTCATTGAAAAAGACTTATTCAAAGTCTTCTGCCGTCAGAAAAACCAAACAAACGCCACAAAATGTATGAAACCCAGCAGAGACTCACCACAAGATGGATGCATAACTTGCACAGCCAACAGAGAATCTAAATAATTTTAGTGTATAGGACACAGCCCAATTTGATCTCAATCGTGAGCCAGACCAGTAAAACCATTGCATAATAACCTACAATTTAAGGCATCTCCATTTTTCTTTTTTTTTTTTTTTGGTGCAACTAAGTACAAGTACATTCTGAAAATGTTCACAATTAATGAATCACCCGTTTACAAAATGATAAAAACCCTAGGATGTCTGAGAAAAATTAGTGCAATTTCAACAATATCCAAGTTTTTCCACATTCATTACAGGTCACACTGGATCTACAAATGCCCAAAACATTTATTTATTTTGCAAGTCACCACTAATATAGTCTCTTACTTCCTTATGACTCCAACAACTTGTCTAGAAATTAATTTAATTAATTCCCCATACATCTCCACTCCTGTGTATTAATGCTGGCATCACACAACATCAACTAAAGAGGAAGCTAATGAGGAGGATGTGATCCCTTCCTCACAAATTATTACCAAGGCTACAAATCAAAAGTTTTGGCTGTGCTGTAGCAACACAGTTCCATCAATATTTTTTTTAATAAAAGTCTCATAAAAAAAAATGTGCTGAAGTTGGTGAAGTATGTTTAGCACAGTATTTGTAAATTCTGGTCTGGAATAATGACTGCGGCCGGTTCTGGCCCGCGGGCCGTATGTTTAACACCCCTGAAAAAATTATGTCTTATGTTTCTTACTTGCTTGTCAGTTTTTTCTCTGCTTGTCAAACATGCGTGTCCATTCTCGGGAAACATGCGCCTTTCCCCAGCACATATTAGATCCCACATTTTGTTATGCGCAGAATAAGAGTTTAACTATTTGTGCGCGTACACGTGTGTAACCGCGTGTACAGACGGATTGGGGGCGAGCACGTATCCTTGGTCAATACGTGAGTGGATTTCAGAGGCCTCAATTGTCATTCTGAATGGCAGTCGGCTTATTTAGCCGAGCCAAAAAGGAAACATTTTGTAGGTGAAAACGGCCATTTTCTCTCCGTCTAAACCGTGCCGGAGCGCTCCCTGAATAATTCATTCTTCATTGCGGCCTCATAGTGTGTTTTGTCGGGCTTTTCTGTGAAGGAGCTCTCCTCTCCCCTTCTTTCTCTCCGGCTGAATTATAAACAGGTTGCCTTCTTCTTCTTCTTCTTCTTTAAAAGCTGTTTCCAAGCTGGCCTTTTGTCCGTGCGCAGCCCAAGCGTGAGCGTCAAATAGACTCTCGCGCCTTTGTCTCCCAAGTTCATCCGCGAGCGTCCCGTTGTGCGCGCGAGGCGTGTCTTTGTAAGGACTTGGAGACCGTTGAACAAATGTTTGATCAACTCATCTGGGGGACATTTTGTCTCCTCAGACTAGAGTCCTTTATCTCTCCTCCCCTACTCTACTGATGCGGGGACGAAGAAGAAGTGATAACAGGGAAATAGTGCAGGCTAAATGCTGATATTTCATCTATTTTAAACAAAGAGATAAGTATTAACATCTGAACTAGAGACACATCTATACCACTTTTTTCCGACCAAGAATATGTGCTTATGTTTGGAATATGTGCTTATGTTTGTGCTTATGTCTGATATAAAGTACCAATAATACTGGCATTATATTTCTCACAATGATATTAAAAACGTGTTTTATTTTCAGCAGACTTTCCCTACTTTCTAATTGTAACAAATTGTTGCTGATTTCCACTATAACCACTGGCAAACTCCTTGAACTCTGCACGTGTTGATTCCCTAGTTTTATCACATTACTTGTGTTGAAGAAATTGGTATTGGGTGTGGTGGTATCAGGTAAGTTTTATGGGTATGAATATGACTACATGTGCCGATCATATTGTTGCATCCCTTATCTAAACAACTTATCTTGGGGGGTGTTTAGTCTCTGGTGCTAGAAGTGGAGGTGTTAAATTAGTCCTATTAAGTAACAAACTTAAGTGTTAAAACGTGAAATATTTAATTAGGCCGCAACTAATGATTATTTTGATTGTTAATTACTCTGTTGGTTATTTTTTCTATTAATCAATTAGATGTTTGGTCTATAAAATGTCAAAAAAAAAAGGTGAAAAATGTCATTCAGTGTTTCCCAAAGCCCAAGATGACGCCTTTAAATGTACTGTTCTGACTACAACCCAAATATATTCAGTATATTCGATTATCAAAATAGTTGGCAATTAACTTAGTATTTTAGACAGGGCGAATAGACCTTTTTGCAGATTCTGCAACTCTAAATGGAACGGGACCTTAATTAGTATCAAAGGCAACACCTGTTTACTCACTATTTCATATGGCTGCCGTGAAAAAGGTTTATTGTCACACCTCCAGGAATCAGTCTGCCCCTGTTCAATTTTGCTGCCACTCGCCGAGCCTTGTGAGCTTGACTGGAAAGGCATAATTACATTTTCCAGGGTGAAAAGAAAAATATTTACATATATTTCATCGAGGAAAGGACGACAACCACATTGACAGCACCGTTTGTTTCTACAAAGACACAAACTCACAGGCGAGACAACTTTCATCCAGCTCTTTAAAGAGACAATATATCAATTAAAGAGGTTAAAATAATTTGAAAAGTTCCACATCTAAACAGTAGGCAAGCATGTCTTATTTCCACTCTAAATAATAGGCAAAAAGTAAGGCTATAGCAATCAAAATAGGCTAATTAGACCTAATGTTGCTAAACCGCTTTCAAATCTCCAATTAGGCTACTGTCTGTGGAACTGCAATGGGGGAAATGAAGAAAATATGGCATGTTTTATTCCTTGGCCTCCAACACACACTGCGCCATACAGTTTTTACCAAAAACTGGACGGACCTGTACTGTAAAAAAAATCCATCCTCTTTTCCTTGATTCAATTTTTCAAAAATAAACTCTTTGATGGAATGAGACAATTCCACTTGTTTCTCATGCAAATCAAAAACGAATTTACTTCGCTTAGACACACCAGAGAACAACTTCAAAAACTTAATTGCATTGAAAAGAATAACTCTCTAGTTATTCTGAATTATTTTACTTGTTTAATAAAAGAAAATAGCCAATGATCTTTCAACTAAATGTAAAACTGGATAGCTTGTTTAGGTGGTCACTTTTTTTTTTTTTTTTTTACAGTGGGCGCTGTCTGTTGGGAACACTAATAAAAAAAAATTGGTTTGTTGCGTGAATTGTAAGCTAAACTGTAAACAAACAGCCTCCCAAGCAACGGGCCAAGAGAAGTGTGAGCAACAGCATGTATTACACTTCAGTGTATTGGATGAGATTATAATGTTGTGGAAGGATTGTCTCTGTAATTTGCTTAGAATAAAACAATTTTCAAAATATGTGCATCCTAATGTGCAGACTTGCTATAACATGCTATACACGCTGCAGTGCTTTTAAACCACTGCTGATCATACACACACACACTTGAATACACACTGAAACGCACACGCACTCACACCAACTGCACACTCTCCTTTCCCGCACAGAGCCATCACCTGCTGTTTGATTTACGGTGTGGCCTCATGGGAAAAGCATTAGCCGGAGAGATATGGGCGATAAAGAATTCCTAACAAAGGACGACACGCACTTTCCACCCCCATCCAACAACTTTACAGCATGCTAAAACTTCACATGGAGGCTAGTTATACGACTAAATAAAACCATTCTCCTTTACACCCTGCTCAAAGGCAATCAACAGGTTGGAGGAGGACTAGAGTTTCACAGATTTCTTGAGGAGGCTTTCCTGCAAAATGGGATTGTGTTCCTCCATAATTTAATTCACTGGAAATTGTTCCAATTATAGAACATACGTGAATAGACAGCCTGCAAAATTTTCACTTTCACTGTGCAAATATTTCCTAAAGTACAGATTAGAAATCGAATACTAAAAATCTTCCCATATGGACTCACTGAGATGGTATCTGATCAAACAAGACTCCGCTGGGCTCTAAAGCGTGTGGGGTCACTGATATGAAAAAGATAACCCCCAGCTAAAGTTAAGTGCCAACTACTTTCTCCCACATCAGCCACAATAACTGGAGCAGCTCACTCACATCTGTCTCCTAAGATGCCCTCGATGCTGTGTTTGGCCCTCCGCTCGTTGTCCTCCAGCTCTTTCTTCTCGATTTCATCTTCGTCCTCCTCTTCGTCGCCTTTTCCACCGAACTTACTCCGCATGATGCGACTAATGGAGCTCACTGCAACAGTTAATTCAGAAAGAGGAAAGTACAGAAATAAAAAGTAGCCCAATACATATATATATTTAAATTTAAAAAACAATGATACTCACAACGTATTAATTGGCACTAATATATTATATTAATAGTGGGTACTTACGTAAAATAAGTAATAAATTAGAGTTACAAAATTGTCAAAATCCTATAGAAATCCAAACACTGAAGGGAACGGTAGATATGTCAGATTTGTGAAAGATTTTTTTTCACCACTTATTATTTTCTAATAATACAAAATCGAGTAAATTCATGTTCGAGTAGGCTATATGGTAACCTGTTGAATTGGAAAATTATAAATTTTGAATTATAAAGGATGAAATCCACGTGGAAAAAAATAAAATAATAGTAAGAGTACTATAATGATAATAATAATAATAATAATAATAATAATAATAATAATAATAATATGTCAATTCATTCATATCTGTCTCTTTTACCTGAAGGAACGTTGTTGCGGTCACATATCCCATTCTTCAGTAATTTATCCCGAATCTCCCAGCTAAACATACCCGGGTTTTCCCGCTTGTATTCTTCTATTCTCTTCTCTATGTCCGGCGTTGTCCCCTGCTTCAAAGGTCAGAAGAGTTGCAGTGTTTATTCACTTTGTCGGGGCCCTTGGGGCACAATGCATACATTTCCTTTATACCTTAAAAATAAACTAATTCATATTTTCTAATAATTAAGCATTCAGTGCATTAATTTAGATCCACATGATTCAGATATTCTACATTCTGCAAATACAAGCGTTGGTACAGGAGTCTCTGATACCTTGGGTTTGCTGCCACCAATGGCCCCGGGTCTGATGGAGCCTGTCTCCTGGTACCGGCACAGGATTTTGGACACGCAGCCGTGGGAGACCCGGAGCTGTCGCGAGATGACACACGGCCTGATGCCGTGGTGGGCCATCTCCACGATTTTATGTCGGATGTGGTTGGGCAAAGGTCTTCCATTTATGAAAACTCCTCCGAGCTGGTTCACTCGGCCTTGACCCAGCGGGGTAGACACTACATTTAATCAAAATATGAGAGGAATTTGTCACCAAAGTGATGCAGTGCATGCTGCTGTTAAGAGGCTACGCAACATAAAGGAGGAGAAGTTTTAACAGACCCCAAATGCAACTAAATATAACAAGAACAAGATATTAATTATGTGCTCAGCAACTCTCAGCAAAAGGGCTGAGAGTAAATGTTTAGCTTATTACATTTTAGGCATTAACTTATAGTTACAAAGTTATAGCCTACAGTAATCGTTATCACTTTACAACAAGACTGCCCTCATAAATGGACTACAATTGGTTATTAATTAGGTTGTACACACAATCATTAATAAACAAGTTATAACAGTTTTCATACGTCATTGTGGGCTCACCGATTAGCAAGATCCATGTTCTAATGGGTCACTACCATTTAAATTTGGCATAAGGAGCCTTATTGTAAAGTGTAAAACGGTGCATGCTGAAAATGTTAAGGTAAACAGTATTGCCTGAGCCTCAGTGTATGAATCTGAAAATTTGATATGTTCATTTAATGCCAAATGAAACTTTTTGGCCGTTTAGACATGCTGACGGTGGTTAAAAGTTAGTAACTTGTTAACAGATTTATGATGAAGCTGACAGGTATAAATGCTGCTAATGGAGAAAACAAAGTAAGCAATGTGATCTGAGGCTTAACAGTACAGATGAATGTGGCCTCACTATTTGGCAAGCAAAAGTCATTTTTGTCCCTTAATCTAATTTGTTGTAACAGCTTATTAATGATATAGGACCTAATTTATTAGCTCATTATAACCCGTTTATAAATCATTTGTAAGGGAAGTCTTACTGTACTGAGTGGTACCCAATTATCGCAATGAAACAAATACAAAATATGTTAATTATTTCATATAGTCTACTAAAAGTTGCAAGACCAAAAAATGTGAGCAAAAACACAATAAAACAAGCTACCAAAGTAGCGATTAAAAAAAAAACATAATGCTGCCAGTCAAGTAACATTGTAGCCTAAGTTTTGGCTCCTATAACAGTACAAACTTTGAGTTTCTAAGACGAGGTTTGGATGAAAGGTACATAAAAGCAACAGTTGACTAACTAGAATTGAAACCCAAATATCTTCCGTCAACATCCAGGGCTGAAACCTTTCCTTTGCCAGTGTGATGTTTTACCTTCCAGAGGGAAGCCACTGCGGGGGTAGTTCTGAGCCAGCGTGGGTCGCATCATCCTGGGTATTGACCCCGCCAACGCAGTCATACCTCCACCACCCCACTGCCTACAGATACCTCCTCCTGACGGGGAGGTTTGCCGCTCCAACACCGAGTTTATAGCTGGGGGACGTCGTTGAAGTTGCCTTTTCGCCTCTGAGGAAGTTTCCTGGAGGGTTAGCCTCGGTTGGGGTTAGCCTCAGCCGGGCCACAGCCGAGCACCAGTGTCCCGGGATAGTCACAACCCTCCGAGGAGTCAAATATGTCGACAAAAAAAGAGAAAATTTGATTCTGGGGCGTCAATAAGAGTTAGTTTCTCGGTCTCCTCGGTTTTATTCGCCAGTGTTTAGGCTCTTGAACATGTGGTTGCCAAAGCTGCGTAGCATTAGGGACGAAAATATTGTTGTTGTTGTTTGTTGACACCGGTTCAAAGTGAGAAGAGACAGTCAAAAGTAGCGGAGCTCTTCTCTCTCCCCGTCAGCGCTCCCGGCTGTGATTGGTGGAGAGGGTACACCCGGTACGCAGCCAGGCGCGACGATTGGCTGAGGCTAAAAACTTTCGTCCTATGAGGGACGCTGTCACAGTTGTGCTGGGACAGGACAGGGGAGTCAATTCACAAAATCCAAAGCGATGGCAGAGTCACTGACTGTACTGTTTAATCACCAGAACGTCTCAAAATAAGTTTATGTGTTGAGTCAACTGCTGGGATGAAAGTGGAGCAACAATGATTTGGTTGATGTGGTCAGTTTTTAGTAGGTCACAAAACTACAGTATTTTACACACATCGGTCCTGATTTGAGTTGTTTTATTTGTTTGTTTTTACAGAAAATATTATCGATTAATCCTCTATTATAAAATAATAGTGGATAGGGTAATAAACCCATGGAAAAGTAGTTTACTGTGGACAATTGCCATGCACTGACAGACACAACCCCAACATTGTACTGCAATATACTGCAGCAGACAATAGATAGATGTCTATAACTTTTGCTAAGGCCTATATAGGCCTACTTATACTTATCGCTACTTATTTATATATGTAAATGAGACAAAATATTAGAAAACACTCCAATATAACATCAGCACTTCAAAAATGTGGGAAAAAAACTAGAGTCTCAGTCGGTAACAACAAAAACGGAAAATTTGGACTAAAGTAAATTATGAATAGTATTTTAATTGCTAAATATTATAATACAGTATGATTAGTCTACTAAATAGTACATTATTTTGGGGGTGTTGTTAGCAATATTGCATTAAGATTAATTTATTACATGATATCTTGCTTCTTTGACAGCTGCATCGAAGATTTGACACCAAAACTTCCACGTCACCTTCTCTTGAGCAAATTCAACTCTGTAAAGCTTCTCATGTTTGATAAGCTTATTACTCATATACAGTTATTGTTATTGTACTCATTTCCATACAACCCAATGTTCCTGACATTACTTTCTTTTTGGTAACAGTTTCTACTGAATTTTGCTTCATCTCAGCTCTCAAAGGTAGCTTACTTATAAAAAACCTGTACTCTGGCCATGTAAACAACAATAATAAGGAAAAGCCCGAACTTTGCAGATCTTTACGCATACTGATAAGACTGAAAAGAACATCACTGGAGATTCCTCTGTTGCTAATATTGTCACCAGTCTGTGCGTAATATCCCAAACTGTTCAGTGCATGTTATCGCACACGACCCCTAATTTGTTTCCACCCCATGGCCTCATATATGACACAAATGGTGCTAAAGTGTGTGCACCTCAAGGAATTTATTGTGGTTTTCAGACTGAGCACCAGCCAGCCGAGAACAGTCTGAAGGGGGACGTGCGCCACAGCAGGATACGACGCCAGGGCGGCCGTAAAGCCAGTCTAGCTCTGCGCCATTGAGGAGAAGTGGGTGTATTTTCATCCCCAAATGTCTAATAATCAATATTGCTACCTCTTAAAAAAAGAATAGAGTTCAGCTTTGGGCCCTCTCTCTTTTTTTCAGGCGCGGAGTATCGTGGGTCAAAGCATCCTTTAGTCCCTAATCAATCACTGAAGCAAAGGTTCCGCTCCTGAGCTTTGAAATCAGACAAAAGCTTGTTTCACTTCACTGTCCATCATGTGAAGAAAGGCAACTCCGTCAGCACCATTTTATCATCGACGTTGATCCTTTGAAACAGAAGAAGAAGAAGAAGAAAAATTTCAAGTGATTTTTGATAAATTCAAATTTTATCCACTAATTTAATTGAATTCCCATTTGGAGGCATGGCAGAGCACCAGCTGGGGCAACCATGCACCTCGATCAGGTGGGGTTTTAACTCAAGTATATAGGCAGTCAAGGTGCACGTTATCCAAGAGAATAAAACTGCACTGTAAAAAAACATGTTTTTGCTTCAAAAAGTTAGTGTCTGAGTTGCCTTAAAATTTCAAGTTGTCTGAATTTGAAAAGACAAGCCCAGGTAAGACATTAAGTTGACCAATAATTCTTCAGTCACACTGATGAACATTACAAACAAATTTGATTTAGCCTATTTCTACATTTCCTAAATTTGAAGCTCCCTGAGTTATTTTTGGTTCAAATGCAACTTACTAAATTTTAAGTCAGTACTAACCTTCATTGTGGTTTGCAGTATTTTCATTATTTTGAAAACAAGAAACCACCTTAAAGTGTATTAGAGACACACATCAAGTTGTCGCAATATATTTTCTTCAAACCATTAATAAAAGTTTCTCAGGAGAGTTGTAACTCTCAAACAGTCTATTAATATACTGGTCATGTTTCTTTAGGAGCTAAATTTAATGATCTGATTGAACTGGGTACAGTACATTTATTCATTGGATCATTTTTAGTCAAACAACTTCAGGTTAGAAGAATTCATGTTCATGAGTTCTGAAGTGTTCTGAAAATAAATGCTAGAAATGTCAACTTTAATTAACGTGAATGAATAAAACTTGTATATTTGCATTAACTTAATGAGAAAAGATTAGTTGATTCCACTCAATTCCTGTGTGGTTTTTTTTTTTTTTTTTAATGTCCAGTAACCAAGGCAATTAAGTAACTGGTAAATATCTATTTGTGAATCTATGAGAACCAGACATAGCATGGAAAAATATTCCGCGGATGAAAGAGCAGTTGTAAATGTTTTCTGCCTCTGTCTGTTCAGCGCCTGCAAGCGGAGGAAAGCCCTGAAAACCTTCGTGTGACTCATGCAAAACTAAAGCCGAAAAGCACCCCCAGCACCTGATCAGCCCTTTCATGTCTCAAACCACTCACCTATGGGCTACGGAGCAATAACGGGGCCCGACGGGGGGGCCCCACCGGAGTCCCTGTCATTCACCTTAATTTACGCAGGGAAGAGATATCCCACAGGCTAAGTAGGTTTCAATTAACATTCGCCTCTTTTAGTGGCTTTGGAAAAAAACGCACTTCAAATGTTGACTTTGCTGTCAGAAACGCGCGGGGACAATGGGTGGACGCTGAGTTTAAAATAAGCGGGGCTAGCGGGGGGTCTTTCACCTGCTAAGGAGGATGTCATTATCTTCAGGCAGATTATTATCATGCTTAGAAATGAATGAATCCTGCAAGTTGTCATAACATGGCCTCAAAGAGAAGGGAAATGTGAGTTTGTTTTTGACAGATTTGACATTTGTAAGAAAGCAGATAGGCTAAGTTTTGAAGAATGGTTTGATTATACTGTAGTTGATAATTCTGAGTCCAAATAGAGGCCAAATTATCACCCAATGAGTTTATTATGTGCTTTTGCATGCTCTAGGCAAATAAATGAATAGGCCACTGTTATCACGTGGACCTTGTAAATGTTTTTAGCACTTTGAATCACAGAATTAATGTGAGGGAGAACTATTAAAGCTGTTAGTTAATAGTTTATATTTGTTTGTGTTTTTCGACTTATTCCTCAAAGGAAGAAACCATCAGTCTTGATGCTGACAAACGTGACGATTTGGGAGTGTCACTGATCTTACTGAAATTGGATATTACAGCCAAGAAAAAAAAAAACAGAGGGAGCAAATGGAAAACAGAGAAAGTCATGATGCATACCTCGGCCCTTTCTTTAAAAGCGACACTGAATCTCCGTGTCCAATCCATTACCGGGGGATGAAATTCAAAGTCAGAAATCTGGCTTGATGAGAAATAAATTAGTTGCATCACATGCTCTGTGTGGAGAGCATTCACAAACACATATTTTCAAATCAATTAGTTTCCATTGCAGCCTATTACGGTAATAATTTATATAACGACAGAGGCGCTAAAATGGGACTGTATCAATGGAATAATTGTATAATAATCAACATTACAGCAGTGTGTTTGTGTATTTTATTTATTTATTTTTAAATCAGTTTAATATTAATAGACCAGTGAGTATGCAGTGACGTTATTCTGTTTCTGTTGGTAAAATCTAACATTGCTCTACGTTAATATAACTTGTATTCAGGCGTGGAAAAGTATTGATATATTTAACTGAAGTAAAAACAACAGTACCACAATGAAAAAAATACTCCATTACAGTCCTGCGTTCAAAAAGTAAACGTACACTACTGTGCGTAAAGAATTGGGAGCAAAATGTACTTTAAGTATCAAAAGTAAAACTATTCATATGGCCTATTTCAAATAGTTTGTTCATTTTTATTGCCAAATACTTTATATATTATTGGAACATATTACGTATTCATACATTTAGATAGAGCTAATTTGAATAACTTTATAAACAGGACAATTAAGTTATTAACAATAAACATTTTAAAAACTGATCATATGTTTTATGTAGGCTATAAAATCTTGATCGAAACCGTATGTAGTGTCGAAAGAAATAAAGTAAAAAGTACAATATTTTCCTCTGGAATGCGTTTGGACGTAGTCTATGTGAAGTAGCATAAAATGGACATTTGAGGAAAGAGTGCTTCAGGTCAGCTACTTCAAAACTGTAGCCTACTGAAGTAGCACCCCATCAACGTTTAAAGCTATTAATATCGTTCATACTTTTTAATATATTAATGTAGGCCTATCTATTTTACAGTCAGAACTATGAATTACTGTCTCTTGACGTATTTTAAATGTTTCAAAGTTTTGTTGACTTTTTCATCGTAGACATCTAATAGTTTTTATGTCTTACATAAAATCGTCGTTGATTGCCAGGTTAATGCTTTAAACACAGATTAGACAATGCTAAGCGACTGGTTTATTTTCTATAGTGCACTGTACAGCACTGACAACGTCACACTGTGCAGCGTGAGAGCACTGAATGTAATAGACCAGCGTGGCAGCCATATTAATATGAAATAGCAAGGTAGACACTGGTGTTAACTCTGATAAGGTCCCATTCCATTTCAGTGTAGCAGAGCCTTTTCAGTGAACCAATATGAATAGCAGCACTCTGACTGCTTGACCTGAATGGTACCTTAATTAGTATCATGGGTGACACCTGTTTAAGCTACTATTTTATGTCAAAATGGCTGCCGTTAAAAAGGTCTATATTTAATATGTTCACCATCTTAGTGCAATGTGTTAGCATGCTAGCATTTGCTAATTAGCCCTAAACAGAAAGTTACAGCTACAGCTGAGGCTGATAGGAATGTCAGTTTAGTTTTGCAGGTATTTTGTTACAAGTAGCATATTGAAAACATAAAATAAAATTTGACTTGAATGAGTTTCCTAAAGGAAAAGTCAGAGGATCACCAAAGTTATTTCAATGTATGCTGTGGGGAGACTTAACATTTAGTATCATTTGTAACACCTGCGTTTACCCTACTGAATGTCAAAATGGCTGCAATGAAAAAAGCTATATTTGGAGGAGTTTAAAAGGTCACAAACAGATAAATGGAGCTAAATGTATAATGAGGGGCATCAGAATTCATTAGCCCAGCATCCTTACAAAAACATATCGCCTGACTTTGTTTGCAGTCATGGCTAATTTGTAAACACACATTTGCCTTAAACTATTTTCCAGTAATCAGTGTAACTGGAGCTGATTGAAAAATACAGCTATGCTGCGATACAATAGGCTTTAGTGTTGTGGTGCTGCACTGATTCAACCAGTCTGTTAAAGGAAACTTGTTTACGTGGTGCTGCTGAGAATATGAAAGAAAGGAAGGAGGTAGCCCATGTTATGTGAGGCAACAGACTGTGTGGCAGCTAAAACTAATTAGGCATGGAACCTTTGGTTAATAAATGATGTAAAGTATGTACAGTATGTCCTAAATAGTAACCTGTAATTAGATGGTGATTGGTCAACACACTGGATTTTATCTATTCTGTTTGTGTATGAGGGGAATGGCTGAATGGCTGAGTTTATATCAACTAAAAGGGAGCCTTGTATGAACAGGTAAACACATGAGAAATCTCAGTCTGTGATATTGAAAAATGTATTTACTTTTAATCAAGCTTTAGCCACCAGAAGTTTACACAACTAGACCTACATGAGAAATGAAAGTAGACTCAGACCAGTAGGTCTTCACTTTTTATGGCTTGTAGCGTCCTTAGTCTTCCAGTAGGGGGCATGTTTGCTGCACAGCAGGGACAGGCACTATTCAGTCAAATATTTCAGGGGAGCAACTGGGAAAAATTAAGAAATTAGGCTGTTACAGAACAACCAAAAACTTCAGCACAGCTGTTGCATTCACTGTTGCTGGATGAAATGTAGACCAACACAGAGCTGGAGGAATTCAGCGACAATCCACTGTTCTCTGAAGTTGGTTTAACACTGAATATTAACTGAAGAAATTTGTTTATTTTGGCTTTTGGAAGTATTTGATGATTATATAGTATTTGGTTATTCCATATAACCATATTTCATATTTAGTGGTGGTGGGGGGCGTGACCCCGCAGGGATTACCCACTGGCACAGCAGGATGCTAATGCGTCTAGTCATTATGTAAGACTGAGCCTGATAAAATACAGCTGTATTGAGACAAAGAATGAATGCAATAGGTATTCATGTTTCCTTTATTACTGAAATGTGTTTATGTATGTAAAACAGCACATAAGGAACATTTCTCTGTGCAAATACGTTTGGTACTTTAACAACAACCACAGATTCTCATAAAAACCGACAACATTTTCTAGGTCCTCTGAAATAAATACAATATGCTTACATTTGTCAAAGGTAGACCCCGTTACTTGTGTCAAATAAGAGGGTGAAAGTGCATCATTTGACATTTGGGGAAAGGTTGGGCGGGATGATTGCAGCAAGCATAGGAATCAGATGGGAGGGGGGGTACAGTAAGAATCATATTGGACTGCTTTTTTTGCTTTTTCCCCGTTGAGTGAGGTAGGGACAAGGGCAATAAGTGCTTTGATTAAACCACTTTGGTGTCCGAATCATCTCCGAATTCTATAATAAATGCTGACAGGAAGGTCAGGGAGCCAGAACATGACACAGGAGTGCAAATACACATGCTTCTTCATGAACCATCAAACATTTGTCAATATGAGGGTCTTACACTGCACCACAAATAAGGTATCACTTTTTCCCATATTCAAGAATTATAAATAAATAGTTGAATAGATTGTAGCAACAATAACATACACATAATTTACCAACAGTTCACAGTAATATTCATAAGAAGAAGGTTGTGATTATCTGTTGTCAGAATCTGATTTCACTGAACAGTTCATTCAGTGTTTCTGTTTTGATACGACCCGCAATATATTTCTGAGGAAAATAACCAATATAAACCGAATAATATAAAGTTTCTACAGAACAGGATTAGGACCACATGTGAACAATCGAATTGAGTTCTGAGTTTAAAGTCAGAATTCTGAGATTTAAGTCAGAATTCTAGGAAACAAGACAGAATTACGATAAATAAGGTCAGACTTCTGAGCTTTGAGTTGGTATTCTGCAAATAAAGTTAGAATTTGGAGCTTAAAGTCAGAATTCTGACTCTAAACTCAGAACTCAAATACATTTTTCACGTGGCACAAGTATTCTTATTTTAAACTCAGAATTCTTTTTTTTTCATTTTTTTTTCTTTGTGGCCCTACGTCAAGTAAATGTTTCACATGTGGCTCTGATCCTATTCTGTATGTTTTAGTCTCGGAAAATAGAACATTTGCATTGTGTTAGTGCAGGCACTGAAATAACACAAACTTGCTAGGCTTCGTCTATTTCTAATCTCAGCCACACAGCTCATGGGGCTCGTGAAGTTTCCAGAGGTAATTATGACTCCTGACAATCTCAGAGGAACCAAAGTGACACCAAATATATCCTTTTATAAGCCTGTCCAAGAAACAGACACTTAAGATTCTGACATGTGGCTTGGAAGGAAGAGTGAACTTGAAGATGGAAGCAGCTGAGGGTGCACTTCAGCCTGAATTATACCTGTTTAACACATACTTGTTATAGTCACTGTTATCTATTCTGACCTTTCCTCAAAGACCCACATTTTCTATTGGTATAAAAGGGTGCCAGTGTGGGAGGCAGCTCCATGTTGGAAACCCTGTTTTCAACTTGCAATGTGTGAATGATGCGACAGAAAGAGGAAATCCCTGCCGACACCCCAGCTGGACGCTGTCTGTGACAGGAGGAGGCCCGTGCATTATGTTTGATCATGATTACAGTGAAGTTATGCTTCATTCAGCAACAAGGTGAGGCACACAAGTCAGGAGACACGACGTCTCTTCTGTTAAAAAAAAAAAAAGTTAAAACAAAAAGCCTTGACCTTTTCGGGAGCCAAACATGCACAAAAGTAGCCAAATGCTGGGTCAAAATCACAAGCTATCACTTGGAAGAGGTGCAGTTTTCATTGTGATAAAGGAAACAGTGCCATCCTGGAGGATAAGTTAAAGTACGAGGATTAGGAAGGTCACACCTATCCAGTACCACTCACCACTTCTCTGTGGACTATTTACAGTTTCGCTTGTGGAACGACTTCTTTGTAAGGGGATGACATTTTAGAGGCTTCTCACATAAACATACAGGCCTCCGTAAAAACCTAAATCCATCACCTGAAACCCCAGAAGTGAACATTGCCAAATATCTGTACAATACAATAGTGCTTTGTTGAGATATAAGAGTGAATCATCATGGACAGTTATCATACAGTGAGTGGCATAGTGGGATATGCATATTATTTATCAGGATAGGGTTGGGAGGGTATCAAACCCTGGAAATAAGCACTTCACATTCAGTCATCAAACCCACCACGGCTCAGACCAACACCTGGGGGCTCATTTATAAAACGGACTTATGATCAATTATCTTAAGTGTAACTTGAGTATTTATTCATAAAACCTTACTTTGACATGGAAATGATCTAATCTCTAAGCAAATTTAGGACTTGATGTAAGTGATTTTCCTGCCTGTTGTGAAGCGGCACTGCATCTTGAACACATATGCGCCAACCATCTACCATCGCTGGGTTCTTGTCCTCCAAAAAGTTTGCTTTTCTATTTTGGTCCATGGTTACACTGGCTTGTAATGCATGATATAAGGAGAACTCACTGATTCTAAGGCAGGAGCAGACAATTTTATGGCAAAGGAGCAGTATGTAAGAACCTAGTGTTCAAAAATGAGTACTGCAGTCCAAATAGTAATACTATTTAAGATACAATCTATGGTTGAAGAAAGTTGTTTATCCCCGCCCCCTCCTCCCCAGACTCGAGGAAGCTCAGGCAGGCTGCAGGGACACTGCAGGAGCACAAGACGAGTGCAACTTTCTAATTTGACAATAACAAATGATGATGAGTCCTACACTGTAAGTTGATCAGCTGTTTATAACTGTCAATTGTCTGTCAATGTAATGTTAAGCCCATTATCCTGAAGACAAAAAGCCCACTGCTCTGAAAATACACACTCTGGAGTTGGAGTTCAGTGACTGCCTGTCTTACTGCCTACCAGACGCCATTAACATATTGCTCAATTTATCCGTTCTAAACATTTACTCCTTCTAACAGTTTATTAACAATACCTACTCATTCAGTGAACATTTGGTATTACCTTTAACTCTAATAAATGTCAATTGGGTAAAGTAAACAGATATTCCGGCCCAGAATGGAAATGTCAAAGGAGAACAAGCTGGCTACAATACTGTTTTCAGAGAAGCCAGTATTCCAACTTAGTGTGTTTTGTAAATCTCTAATTACATATCTTGGTCACTTACAATCTTACAATCTTTAATTTAACAGATGCTTTTATCCAAAGTAACATACATCTGATTTATGACTGTAGTATGAGTGTAGTAAATATATTACATATTTCTCCTCCTGTTTCAGATTTATAGATCACAGGTACTTAAGAAACAAATTTTCTTCTAAGACCATGCCTTCTTCTTTCTTCAATAAGAAAGGTTTTTATGCTCAGTATCTTTCATGAATCAACCTCAAGCAGACTGCTGGAAATGATCTTAAGACTAATTTCAAGTGTAAATCTAAAAACATTTTTATAAATGAGGCCCCGGGGGTCTAAGTCTTGGATAAGTTCACTCATCGAGATGCCCAGTCAACTGGGCCGGCTGTAAATTCAAGTGCATAATAACTTAAGGAAAAGATTATCAAGGATCATGTCGGCCTATTGCTCCAAACAACATGAAGGCCTTTGGGTGTTTGCTGTACTGATAAAAGGCCATTTTGGACGAGATTGGTTCCTAGAAAAAGTAAAGGGAGCAGGAGGATCAGTTATTATGTACAGAATCACACAGCCACAGTAGTCTACAACATCTCCATCAGCAGTCAGAGGCAGCAGCCTGACACATCAGGCGTTTCTCCGGGAGTTACTGGTGGCGGATGAGCGGCCTGTTTCATGATCCGGTCTGTATTTGAGCCAGCAGATGAGCCATGTGACGACCACCGAGAACATTGCCAGGATGCTGGCTACCGACAAGCAGATGGGTCCCGCGGGCGAGGGAGGAATGCTGTGACTGTGCACAAAGATCAGGCCCATGAACAGCAGCACCAGCATGGACAGAAAGGAGAAGATCACGCACACGCAGCCGGTGGTCAGCGCCACCCTCTTGCAGCTCTGACAGCTGTCGTAGCGCACCGAGTCCTGGGAGAGGGTCGTGGCCGTGGACACGGTAGTGGACGGGGTCGCCTGGCTGGCGCTGGACGTCCCCGACGCCTCCTCCCGGCGGAGGGCGACGAGAGCCGGGTGCAGCGGGGGAGGGTACGGCGGCAAAGCGTCCTGAGGCAGGGGGTCCGAGTCGATATAGAGCGGGAAATCCTCCGTCACCTTGGTGTTGTTGGGCAGGTTTTGTATCCGATAATCCGGCACCGGAGTGCGGTGGCGACAGACAGGGCAGCTGATGCGCCATGGCCGCTCCTCCCGGAGGTGAAGCGTGTTCAGGCACTCCTCGCAGAACGTGTGCAGGCACTCGAGGATCTTCGGAGCCCGGCGGTCAAGGTCGAAATAATTGTAGCAGATTTTACACTCGTACTCCTCGTAAGGAAACGCCGAGGAGGCCTCGCCGGGGGGTTCCGCTCCGTTTGATGCCAGATCTACCTCTGCCATGTCATCTTTCGCCATTCACATTCTCCGGTGAACACAAAGGGAGCTGGCGGACAGATGCTGATGACGGTGCACGTCTCTCCTCCTCTCCCCCACCTCTCCTCCCTGCTCATTGAAACGCCATCATCCCCGCAGAGCAGACATTGTTGATGTGTTGTATTAATCCACAGACACACACTCGCACAGCATCCTCTCGTCTGCCGCTCCGTCCAAACCACCGGGATCCCGGAGAAATATCAAAAAGCGCTCACTCGGTGTGAGGCTGTGTGGGAATAGATGATGTAATGGTGGAGGGCTCATCCATCCAGAGAGAGTCCGAGCATCCCACAGAGCAAAGAGAGAGAGAGGGGGGGAGGCGGTGTGTCGTCTTAAAGTCCCGTTAAAGAGAGACAGTGTGTGTGTCTGTGTGTTTGTGTGTGTGTGTGTGTCTGTTGTTGTTGTTCTCAGTGCTCTGGGTGCGCAGCAGCAATGACAGCCATGCTCGATCCCAATTACGTAGAGCATGCCAGACCACAGGATGCGCTAATTTGGTCAACTGGGGGCGTCAATTCACTGTTTCCTGTAACAAAAGCAGCTAAAGTCACACAATGTGCAGGAAAACTTGTCTTGTCTGCTGATTGTCTTGCAGTAGAAGAGACTGAACGGAAGAGTATGGCAGCTGGATGTATCATTAAGCCATATTAAAGAGAAGATTTGATAAGGAAGTTATGTATGTTCAATAAATCATGTCAGAATCATTTTGGGTGGAAACTGCAGGCATCTCAGCATGTTGCTGTATTTAGAACCTCTTAGTTGTAGCCTACCTACACTGTAAAAAGCAATTTTATGTTGTCCAAACCCCTTTTTCTAATCTTACAAAACTCACTTAAAGGGATAGTTCACATAAAAATGAAAACTCAGTCATTATCTACTCACCCCCATGCTGATTGAGGGGCGGCTTTATTTTGTTAGCCTGCAAAACACTGCTGGAATTTCACAGGAAAACAGTGTTGCAGAATCTCCCAAACAAGTGCTAAGAATCTACAGTGAAGATTCGGGCTAAAAACATGATGTAAATGAATGTTTTCACTTAACTTGGGATGTTGGGGCTTGAGGAGATTTGGATACACAAGACAAGCAGTATGTGGGCATTTTATGTTTCTATTCTGTTGTTTTTTTACATTTGAAAACTGGTCACCATTCACTTCCATTGTTAGGGAGATTCTGTAATGCTGTTTTCCTGTGAAACTCCAGCAGTGTTTTGTGGACTGAAAATCTAAACTCAGCCTTCAGTCGGCATGAGTGTGAGTAGATAATGACTGAATATTCATTTTTGAGCGAACTATCCCTTTAAGTAACTCAGTTAATTAGTTATTAGCAAATTTACTCTGAAGTGAACATTCACAAGGGTAACAAATGAACATCATTAATAAATGGTAAAATGATAGTTAATTCAACTTTACTTGACCTTTTATAAACATCAGCTGCAACCTTACAATAGCCATCCAGATAATGTTTATAGGCTTCAAACTGTAGGCTATGTAATTCTCCAGCATCAGTTTTGCACGTGCAGGGCTCCACGGTCAAATTAGCAACAATTCGTACACCAAGTCCACGTAGACTTTCAAAATAAAAGCACAAAAACTTCTTGTATAGGTTTAGGAAAAGGTCACGCTTAGGGTTAAAATAAGTATTTTACTTAACTAAGTTCATATAGCCTACGTAACATAATGTAACGTAACATAACGTAATGTAACAGGATGCTACAGTCCACGCAATGCAAGACAACACAACAACACACAACGCAATGCCACGCAAAGCAACACCGCACTGCACCACATAATAATGGTTATTGCTAGTGGTTATTATAAAATATTACCCTTGATAATTTACTTTAGATGTACTCTTGACTCAGCTACACAAAATTACTATTTCAAACAACTAAATCATTTCACGTTAAATATAGCCTACTGTGGGAGTTAAATCTGGATTCGATCATATGGCGAACTATTCCTCAAACTGATACTCTCAATCTCATACTCAATCTGAAGATGCAAATTCTTAGTGAAAATCCCATTCATCTCATTTACATAAAGTAGACCACAATTAATCCACTGCAGGTAGCTAAGTAAGGAGGACCCAAATATAGCTGTTTTTAGAGGCTAAGCTTAAGGTCACCATGGTGATGATGATGGTGATGATGATGATGATGATGATGATGATGATGACGGAGAATCATTTTTTGATACAGTTTCTTATTTTATCAAAACCATGCGCAGTTTTTGAAAAAAAAGGACAACCTGAAAAGAATATTTAGATGTTTTTCAAAGTGTTTGAAAAGCAGTAAAATTTGGCGATCATGAGAAGTCTTTGAGGATACAGTCATAAATGTGCACCAAAAAAAATTAGGCTGATGGGTCCACTAGTATGTGAGATTAGCTGTGGACAAGCTCCAGCCCTGTTGGTCAAGCACACATTCAAACAAGCATTACACCTGGTGGAAGATGCTCTATATGTATCTCTCACTCACACAATGGCTGGTCTTGGCCAGAATAACAGCAGATTACTGAATCAGAAGGCTTTGAGATGAACAGGAATTGTGGAAAAATAAGACTTGAGCTCAACATGTTCCAAGTTATGACCATTTACTGCAGAACCCCTCAGACATGACCTGAGTAGAGTGAGGCTGCACTGTATTTTCCTCTGTGCTATCAGTTGACGATAATGTCCTGTTTCACAGTATAATTGAATCCCATATCAGCTTGGTTGTGGATCATTAAGCTGCCGGCTTACTTTATAGTGTTTCACCGCTGACTGTTCTCAGCAATGTAAAGAAGTTCTACAAACACCCTGCTCTCATAGACATGCAATAAATCTTCCTTCCACTTGCCATTGTGACCCATCCCAGAATAAAGGTCGGACAAACAAGCTACTCCCGTCCTCCGGTTCAGCCCCCTCCTGACCCCGCCCCACTGCGCACACCTGTGGCGCACAGCGGCCGCACCTGTACGGAGCTGTGTATCACCTGAACTTCCTTTACCGCTCCCGCTCATAGACACCACATCAGCTGCTTCTACACTTGTGTCTCACGCAGATGACATGCTGGAGCTCCTGGCTTACTTGCATGACCCACAGTTGGTGGCCCGGTTCCAGAGACGGTGCGGACTCTTCCTCGTCGATGCCGGGCATCACAGGACTGCAGCCCCGGTCCACGCAGACAAATCACGTGGACAGCTGAGGGGGAGATGGGAACACCAGGATAAGAATTCAAACTATAAGGGGAACGGATATACTGATTGCGTAAGTCGTTTACTTCTCAATAATTAAGTGCATTGAACATTAAAAGTCAATTTTACATAACAGCAGTTCCATCGTGGTGGAGAAGCTTATTTGCATTTGATTCCCACAAGATCTGAGATTAATTTAATGAATAAATGTTTTGGTGTTAGAGCTCTGGTTTGGATTATATTGGAGCAATGCCTTTGAATTCTTGAAACATAAAGATGAGCACAATCGGTTTACAAAGAACTTATTTTAACTATCTTTTAAATTTAGGCTGTTTAGAGATGTTTAGACAGTAAACCAAACAAATAGTGACTGGCTTTTCTCGTTTGTCTGGGTGTCTCTGTCAGCCACCAGATCTTCATCTGCACAATGACAGGCTGTGTCTGATGTTTACATTCTTCCCTGTCTCCTTTTTCTGTGGCAAACAATTTATTTAGGCCATTAATAAATTGAAGGTTACTCTCTGGATTAGGAGTATATAGGCTTCTTTTATGGTGTAAATGGAGCTCCTGTTGGCTTTTGTTCAGCATGGATATTGTTTTATTTAATAATCCACAAAGGGTAACATTAAGTTTTTTAACGCACATTAAGTTCCAGTGGCTGCAATATATTCCTAAATACTATGAATAAAGTCTAAAAAATGTAAATCTGAGCAAATATATATATGTAGAAACTGGCGTTTTTTAGCAACACAATAACCTCTTAAAGGGGTTTTACCCACAATGGCCAGTTTAGTCATCAGGAGAACAACTCACAGTTTCACCATATAATGTCTTCTGTGGCTCTGTAAGAACTTCCCCTAGCCTAAAAAATGACCCTGATGATGTCGGGGTTAGCTTGTCATGGATTTGGACACTAGTACAGACTTATAAAAAAGTCTGTCAAACTGAAAGTAACGGGTTTGGAAGAAGAGGGCATTTAGGGTGCATGGTGGATCTAAAGAAAGATTCCAACCATTTGCATTGTGGGAACTTGGATGTTGATGCATTCTGGAGACAAAAAGTCAATTTCTGACCACTCTTTTTTTTTTTTTTTCAATATGTCTCTTGTCCCCTAACTTAATGGAAATGCAAGTACTACATTGTACTTGGTACTTGTCCAGTGCTATTTTAAAGGGATATTTTGGATGATTTCAAGTGGGGTCGTATGAGGAACTTCTCAATAGTTACTGTATTACCTACCTACAGTAGATGGTGGTGGGCACGCCCTCAGTTTGGAGAAGCAGAGAGGAAGCTACAGTGTCCCGGTGTGGACAGGGTCAGCAGAAAAAATGTATTTTAGCCACTTAAAAAATATATATCAGCTTAATTATATGCTTTATTTAGAATGTTTTCACCGCTTTACTTTGCCATCAGACAGTCTTTTCTGGTTGGAAACCACCATTATATAAGCAAAATGTTATTATGTCTGTCACTCAATTAGACTCCTTTTGCAAAATCAGTAATTTTACCCTGCAGAACATGTCAGTTGTTGATATTTGACTGCCTGTTAGCAGGGTAAAGCAGTGAAGATCCTCTTCCTCTATCGTATCTCTATCCTAAATATAGTGTACACTTAAGTAGGGCCTTTTTTAAGTGGATAAAATACATTTAGCTGCTGACTCTGTCCACAGCAGTACATTGCTTAGCTTCTGTGCTGGTACTTCTCTTTGCTTCTCCAAACTGGCTGCCCTCTCCTGTAGATAATACACTGACTGTGGAAAAGTATCTTATCTAACCCAACTTCAGATCATCTGAACTATCCCTTTAATCGGTTGAATGAAGGAATCCAATGAAGTTTTGACGTGCTGGCTGGTATAAATAATGAAACATAAAGAAGCTGCAAAAAGGTGGCAGGTGTGTGAATAACATACAGTAGGGTGGGACTCAAAGGTTGTCTGGTAGCTCTAATCAGATCTGATGCTGTTCCGATAGTCATCTTTAGTTACCTGATCCCATCATATTTTGTCTTTATTTGTATTTATTGCATGCAGGGCTGCAGCAGGCCTCAGTATGAGGTTAGGAACTGGCTGTTGCACTTCCTCTTCCTGTTCTCGGCAGGCCTGGGGCATGAGGTCTTCTACATCACCTGCCTGCCCTGCATACACTGGAGCCTGGACCCATTCCTGTGCCGACGCCTGGTCAACATGTGGACTGTAAGTCACAGCTAGACAGAGAATGTGTCAGTCAGACCACCTCAGCAGGCACAAGTCTTCAATTTGATGTCCATCCATTTCACAATGCCATCTCTCTTCTCTCTGCTCTATGTCTCCCTCTCGTCACCTTTCAACCTCCTTTCATCCCTCTCCCCCTCTCCACTGACCTGTCTCTGACACCACCATGTCCATATATCCCCAGGGCCAGGGGGCCGCTGAGGCCAGCCTGACCAGGGCCCCCTGACATGGTGAGAGGCCACACATGAGGACACATCAGTGGGAAAAAGACTGCGAGGATCTCCCCTTTAGATGTTTATTCTGACAGAATCCAGCACATTGTGACCCTGAAAACATGTCACATGTGGTCCCAAAAGGAGTGTATTTGACACTTCTACTGACACAGACAGCCATACCCCCTCACTCCTGCACTGTGTGTGTGTTTGGCAGTGTGTTTTTGTGCCCTTTGTGTCCCTGCCCCAAGCGCTTGGTGGGTGCCCTGTGTCTGAACCCCTTGTTTGGCCCCCCAGGGGAAAGAGATACCATTCTTCTGGCATCCTGGCTGCACCACGCAGGCCCCTGTGTGAACTCCTCTCAAACACATACAAACACCAACACACACACACATGCTCACACTAAACACGCTCATTGCCCTCCCTCTAGTTAGACATTACCAGCTTCAGTCTGTGTCCTCCTCCCCCTGGTCCACCAGCAGAGTGTTTTATTGGCCTCATCAGTGCTCTGAGCTTTCTCTCTCTGGACCGACCATTTGGTCTGTCAGCCCTCGGGGCGCTTCACCCTGCACTTCTAACTTTTAACAGCACCCTGCCATTGTGCTGCTGGAGTTATCCAAGGTTCACAGAGGGCTATGCACTCTCTCTCCTCTCTTTCACACATAAAAAACCGGCAACTCACGCTGACGATTGAAGTGCACCCATGCAAATTAAGACTTGTATGCATGAGCAAACAAATTACAGGCCCACGAATGACACACACCCACACACACACAATATACACACGTACCTTTGTGTCCTTCACTACTCTGTGTTGCCTTTACTTGCAGTGTGACTTTGGTTGACTTAGAAAACAATAACTGTCATTAACCATATGGTCATGAATTACATTGCCGTGTTGTATGGTATTATTGTAGCATAGTGTTATGCAAATCATACACCTACTGTGCTGTTTGGAATACCAACAATCTCTGGTTTTACTTTAACATAATGACACAAAGGGCATACACTGTGATGTGGGTGACTGAAGAATGTGTAGAAAGAAACTGCAAATAGTTTTCATTATGGTGATGATAGATGATGATCTTTCATCTGTATAAAGAAATGACACAGGAATTTAGTGGAATATACTAATCTTAGTTAATTAAACTTAAAATTTCTACTTATTTTCAGAACTTTTAAACACAAGTTCTTCTAACTCTTTCAAGTCTTTCAACTTGAAATAATAAGTTGGTCAAATGTACTGTACAGAGTTCAATCAGCTCATTAAATTACATTTCTAAAGAAACATGATCAGTATATTAGCAGACTTCCCAGCATGTATTGTTGGAGAGTTAAAACTCTATTGAGACCCTACTTTTTTATTGTTTGAGGAGAACACATATGATGAAAACTTGCTCTGTGTCTCTAATAACCTTTCAAGATAAGTCATAGTCAGTTATTTTCACAAGATTGAAAACCATTATGACAGTTGGTTCAATTTCATATCTTAAGCATATTGAACATGTTTTCTGAAATACATCTGGATTAGTATCAAGTTTATTTGACTAGAAAAGTTTATCTGGTTTGAATCACCAAATTACCTCAACTTGTCTTTTCAAATTCAGTCAACTTAAAATTTTAAAGTAGCCCAGCCACATTCAAACAAATAGTTTGTTTTTACAGTGCAATGACAAAAACTCACTTTATTCCAAGAAGACAAAACTTTTTCAGTGATATGGCCTTTGTTAGTCCTAGATTGGCCATCAGTGATGAAAGTTGGATACCAGAAAGCATTCTGTGAATAAAAAGACTTCTCATCACTTGACAAGAGTGCGACCTCGTCCGGTTGTCACTACAAGAAATGCTCTGGAACTAAAATTTAACAAAATGATAATTGGAAAAATAATTAACAAACCTTTAGGTACAGATTTAGAAAGGGTTGTATTAGTGAAAGGAGACTAAAGGCAGGCACACAAGAAGTGATGAGTTAATTCTGAACACCAGTTGGGCATGACGATGATCAGTTTGTGTGACAGACGGTAGATAAAATCATGTTGTGTGTGATATGTAAAGGTTCTAATCTTAAGTCCTCAGATCTGGTCCCTGCCAGTCATAAGACCAAAATTTCCATCGAGTTTTTGAGTTGTTGTTCTGACTTAAGGGACCGTTCATGTGAATTTTTCCCAGTCAGGAACAAATTTATCTGATTATTGCAGCAACACATGACTGCACATTTAGTCTTGTTGTTCCTAACAAAAACATTTGCTATAATTAAATGATCTTTTTGTGTTAATAGATAAGTGAAGGCCCACTCAGAAAAACAAAATCTGAACAAAACTCTGGAAAAGCAATATTCTAAAATATAAAAGTTTATAAAGGAACTCAAGAGGATTGTAAATCAATTAGCAGGCCTGTAAAGCCTGAGCACCACTTTAAAACTGGACTCAGAAGAAATTCTGCAGCATTAGTAGGACTATCTCAGTAAATTGCAGGAATCATGCTGTGGGGATTTGGCATATTGGCTCATATCGGCTTGGAGCTCTTATTAAACCAAGAAAATACTTCTTGGTTTAAGAGAGTTGGTAGCAGCATGACTCCCAAAATACCCGTTTTACAAATTAACCTCTATTATGTGCTGTTGATGAGTTCTACAGCCAGTTAAACTTCTAATGGCTTTTCTGTTTAAAAACTCAATGTTACTGTTTTGTGTACACAGATCATTATTATATCACTGGTAATGTAACCCAACAGTCTAATTTATTATTACCAGTAATTCTTTTATGTTGTACTATAACTTTAATTTCCAGTACCTTGGTAAACACTCGGCTCTGGCTCATAACTAAAATATAAACTTGTAACTCCTAATCTCCTATTTATTAAGTTTCTGTGGAACAAAGCAACCATCTTGTGAGTTTTCTTCCTACAAATGTTGACCTGTGCAATAGCTCCTCTTTTGTGCATCTACAGACACACACATACACAGTCCCACGCACACACACATTCACTGTGGTCCACATGTTGACAGATCAAAGTCCAAAACTGCACTGGCCTCCATCAATACACTTATTCATGAGAAAACACACACTCTTGCACAACTATGTCTGTTTGTGTGTCTTGACCTGTCTTAACTCTTCCCTTAATGTGGCCAGACTGTCCCTGCCTGGGTCAGTCCTTTGATGTGACTCATACAAGGCCAACGAGGCACTGGCATTACTGGAGCTAGTTGAATGTTCGCATCATGCAAGCACTTGAACTGGTAGGCACATTCATTGTGTGAGGGCCGAGTGGGGAATGCGTTGCATGTTGTGCACACAGTATGTTGTATGAATACACAGTCATGCTGAATAGATGGGGTCACACAAGCTAAATGGGTTTACCATTGTCTGGCCTCTGTTTATTGTCCGCTTAATGGTACCAGTTATTCTGTCTGGATGCATGTGCATAAGTACAGTTTAGGTAGATTCAGATAATGAAATAATAAACATTATGTTCAGGCATGACCAGAGAAAAGTCTTCCTGAGAGAAATGGAAAAGAAAAATGATCTAAGAACAAGACCTTATTGTTGAAATGTTACATCTCGTTCACTCCCTCTTTTATGCCCATGGATGTTGCTCTCTGTCTCTACCATACAATGTCCAGTGGTGAACTTTTATTCTACTGTTGTTAAGGCACCTTTCTGGCAAGTTAGAGACTGTGGAGCTAGAGTCTGGAAGCCGTTCAGCTGGTCATACACTGTTCAATTTTAGCTCGTTTTGAACTTGATTTTTGAACTTGTACCTGCTTTGGAGCTTTCAAACAAATATTATTTGTTCATTTTATTTTCTATTATTTATTTCACATGTACAGTGACTTGATAATCGGATGGTACAGCGTGACTCATATAGTAGGAGCTGGAATTAAACAACAACATTTATGAAATTGTGCCGTTTCTGCCCAGTTTTAGCTTACACTGGCATATACACTGAAGGCAGTGGGCAACTACTAAGCTTACTCAATCCAAAGTTCAAAAATTCTGCCTACCAGTACTTCTAAAGTTCACTAATTAACACACATGGTACCTTGTTTGTTTAATCTGGGCACAAACCAAAATATTAAAATGCCAGTTGGTGCTTCTATGGCAATGTGACTTACTGCAACTATTTCTTGGCCGGACATTACATTAGAGTCTTGTGAGGTTGCCAGGATAACAATGGAGATGCTGCACAAAAGAACTGTGTGGATGATAAACTGTTCTTCAAAGAGTAGTAATAGAAATTGACCTGTCCAGCAATGCTACCATCAGATCATATTTTTCAATCTGTCCAGTATGTTGGTTTATGAAGAAATACATGAAAAACAAATAACAGCCTCAGCTGGACTTTATGTTAAGCTTTAATTAGCAAATGTTAACATGTTAATGGACTACACTAATATGGTGAACACGACTTACCTGCTACAGTACAAGTTGTCATTGTGAGCCTGCTAGCATGTTTACATTAGCATTTAGGTCAAAGCATTGCTTTGCCAAACTCGCCTCAGAGCCATTAGTGTAGTTACCAGCTTGCTACATCTGGTGACATTTCTCTTTGTGTACAGATTGAACAAACAAGATCCAGTGTATTAATGAGCTTTGGATATGCTGTTGGGTGTATTTTTATCTTCGGACAGAGACTGGCTGGATATTTAACCCTGCCCCCAGTCTTCATACTAAAACCTGGGCTGGCTCCAGCTCTATACTAAATGCACAGATCTAAGAGTCCCAAAAATCTTTTCATTTAACTCTTGGCAAGAAAATGCCTGAGTGCATTTCCCCAAAAAACTATTACCCTAATGGAAATCTTGATGCCACAGCATACGATGGCATTATAGACAACGGTGTGCTACTAACAGTTTTGGGTAGACCCTCTTTATATTTCAACCTGACAATGTTCACAAGCCAAGTTCTTAGAAAAGTGTGGAAATGGGAGAACTTAACTGGCCTGAGCCCTAACCTCAGTCCCATCCAACACCTTTGGGATGAACTGGAACACAGAATGCATAATTGTATCTCGTCTCTGCTTCCACTCTTCAGGAAAACTTTTGGAAGCTATAGGAGCCTATTAATTCCCATAAGGGTAGGGCGATGGCTACTGAATTTCAATATGATGTTGTCCACAGTGAAACATCACAATGCCCAAGTAATAAAGGTTTATTGGACTTTATCAAAGGATGCTGTTATAAAATAGCTCCTGTAAAGAATGGGGAAGTCCAAATTGGTTGTGTGCAGTGTGCAAGGAGAGCAAGCGGCAGACAGAGAGTTATTGCACTACTAGCAGAGCAGAGGAAAAGGTTTGCAGAAGGTGAGCACTAAGCTATCAATCTGGTAGTAAATGTACAGTATAGGTTACAGTGCGTGCGGCAGCTTTTCAAGACCAAGAATTGTTATTTCCCAGCTGCTGGAAGAGTGAAGGGGGTTAGCCCTGAAGTCAGCTGAGCAGAGCGGCTAACAATAAATTAACTTTGAGCCTACAGTGTTGCTCCTGTGAGATCGTATCCCTTTCAGAACCTGTAATCCAGCCTTGAACAGTCTGTCTGTCTGAAGGCATGGTAAAATAAATCCATAATGATTTAACCCTGAATATCTTCTGTGCAGTGACAATCCTGTGATGCCGTCGGTTAAGTCTGTTGACTAATCAAAGGCTGTGTTCCTGATCTCAAGTGCATTATGCAATGGAATAACATGAGATTTATACTACAAAATAAAATTTATGGTGATGATAGTAATGAGCCAACCACATGGACATCACTTGACTGTACTATTGCAGTAATGTGGTCATCGCCACAGCCCTACAATATAGCATAAAAAAACACAACACAATTTAAATAAAAACACCAACAGTGGCCCAGAGGAAAGAAACATTGTCACCAAGCATCTTGAGTTCCTGTGACTGGACAGTTTTAATGAGAAACTAATAAATGGGACAATGAGGGTCAAGGGTTATTTGTACCATAATATAAAAGGGTTCTTGGTAGACTCCCCTGGGTAGGCTCTCGCTAAAACCCATGGAATATAAAAGGATTCTCGATAGAACTCCCTGGCTGGATTCTAGGTAAAACCCTTGGATCCTAAAAGGGTTCTGTGTAGGACCCGTTGAGTGGGTTTTAGATAAAACTTTGGAATATAAAAGGGTTGTCAGTAGAACCTCGGGGTGGATTCTTATTAGCACCCTTCATGAACCCAAGGTTCTGGATGGAACTGGCAGTGGGGGCTCTGGGTGGAACTATTACACCACACAAGAGTTCTTTGTAGAACCTCTAATGGGGTTTAAAGCTTTCACAAATGGTTCTGGGTATAACCCTTTATGTTGGGGTCTAGCTTGAACTCTCTAAGAGTGTAATGTCCATGATTTTGGAATTGGAGAGTGTAATGTTCTGGTGTCCACATATTTTTGGCCATTTTTCGTCCTTCTGCACGTCTCTGTGCATCTACAAGTTGCTGCACTAACAGCGGGTCAGTAGATGTACTTTTATATCTCATTTGCCATGGTAACAAGAATTTCCTGATTACAGTGTCAGTAGAGATGGTAATAACAACCTCTCTATTCTCTGCCTTAAACACACACATTAGTGTCCTGCTTGCTCTCAGTGCACTGCCTCCCTGCTCCTCGCTAAGACAGCCATTCATTAAATATACAAGGCAGAGCTTTAAATAAACCTGGAGCTGCAGCAGGCTGCCCCTCCGAGGGCCGCTGGGGATCTCATGAAAGAGAATAGGCAGCACATTGGGCAGAACACACACACTCATACCTATACACCACACACACACACCTTGCACTGAGTGTGTCATTGTGTCAGGAGCCCTCCGTCTGACCCTGCGGGCTGAAGACGCGTTGTCAGCAAAGACTGCCTTCTTTAATTCTCAGTTTCTTACAATAGATTTTGTTACGGTACCACTGCAGCATCTGCACTTTATACCAGGGTGGGTCTCCACTCTTTTTCTTCCCTTTTCTTTTTTTGTTGAGTGGGAATGTGATTAAATATTTATGTGAGAGTGTGGTTAGTTCTAGAGCCTAGCCTAATCAGGATTTTACTTCCTCTGCTCATTATTTTATTATCATCTTCCTTCATCTCTAATTTTTGCTTGTGTGGTCAGCACACTGCAGCACTCTTCTGAAGTCTTCTCCGCTATGCCATTATAATGATGCTGCAGACTTCTTCTTTGTCAGGTATAGATGATACACTGTATCTATATTATATGAAGCCAACAATACTATGTAAATTTTCTACATTCTTTAAAGTTCATTGTTGCAACAGAAGCATACTATAATGCAGGCCTATTCAACTGGTGGCAAGTGGGCCAAATCCAGCTCTTTGATGATTTATAAATAATAAAAAAAAATCTCTGCACACTTGAATGTGTGACAGGTGCATCAGACGTGCATCAACTCAAAGGCAATGAGTGAATCTCGCACCCACTTTCTGCTGATATATTTATGAAATATCAATGTTTCGGTCTGACAGACCACCAAGTATTGCAGAACCGAAAGGTCTATTTAATAAATATGTCAGCAGAAAGCGAGACAGTGTGCATTATTTCTAAATATGAAAAATAGTGTATCATTGTGGATTTATGTAAATAACCTGCTAACATTCTGTGTTTGAGCATACATTTTTCATTAGAAGATCATTTTATTAGTCAGCTAATTAGCCCATTCATTGGTTTTGGATCTTGTTAAGCACAGAGACACTTATTATTTTAAAAGGTTTTAACTCGGGCTGTTAAAGCAGAGGAAATTTATTAGAGTCAAACTGAATGAAAAAAAAAAAGTTAAATGGCACATTGTGTTTAGTAAAACAACAAACTACTTCTAGTCTGGGATTACAAAGGTGCTTTGTTTTTTCCTGAACTTTCCCAATAGTGAAAACTAATAAAGTGGAGAAAAGAAGGTGCATTGTTTGACTCATATAAATTCCTAACTTTACAGATCAGACATAGGAAATGTAAATGTCCAGTCCCTTTGGCACTTTTTTCAAATCTTGCCCTTTTAAAAAAGTGATTGAATAGGCCTGTTATAATGGGTTTTCATGGGTTTGTATGATGATTCTTTTTTGTTTTGATTTAGAAGACGTTTTCCTAGAAATGACAGCTCTCACAAGTATTTTATTTTTTGTATTTTTAAAATTGAATATAATAATAATAATAAGTAATGTAATACTCTGGACCTAGCAAATTCTCTGGACCATAGGCATAAGCTTGGGGGGATCATACGATGGATTGTGTGTGCATGTGTGAGTGACCCACAGGGCTGTCTGCTACTGTCTGCAGCTAATCTTGCGTACTTTGACATGCAGTACTTGCTTCCATCTGTAATTAGATTTTCTCGTACTGTGTTTGCTGTTATCCACCAATATACCACAGCAAATTCCTTGTATGTGATCTGATTCTGATAAAACATATATTTAGTTGGTTCCTGCTCCTAAGAGACACATGTCCTTTTCTCTTCTCCCCTGTCTTAGGTGGTGATGTACATCGGCCAGGTGATGAAAGATTTGTTGAAGCTGCCTCGCCCTCACTCGCCCCCTGTAGTCAAGCTGGAGACACGTGTCGATGCCGAGTATGGGCTGCCCTCCACCCACGCCATGGCAGCCACCTCCATCTCCTTCACACTTTTATTAAGTGCTCCCTCCAGGATACAGGTGAGCATCACTGAGAGCCCTGGTTAAATACAATAAACCAGCTCAAAGCACTCTTGGCAATTATGAGCTGCAGTACTTGCTCAGCAGTATAATACTGCATAATAATTGTTATATGTGCATTAAAATTATTATGCTCTGTGAGAGGCTTTCAACTGCATCTGACAGCCTTCATCAGCAAATTGTGCTGGCTAAGGTCCAGGTCAGGTCACAGCATTGACTGGAAAGCAGTCAAAGTCATCAAAGAGGAGTCAGTGGATGGTGGAAAAATGATCAAGATCACCAGTCAAATCCAATGACAAAAAAACAATCCTGAACCATGACAGGACACTGAAGAAGACACTGAGATATGGTCAGAAAAGCTAATAAGTAGATCTTTGAGGTTAGATTATCGGCCATGCTAACATTGTGGCTTTTCTAATGGCACTGTTGGTCCTTTGCTCGATCCATCACTTTGGTTCAGACTGAAATATCTATTGGATGGATTTCCATTCAATTTTGTACAGACATTTATTGAGCACAGAGGATGAAGCCTAATGACTTTAGTTGATCCTCTGACTTTTCTTCTAATGCAGCCATGAGGTTGATTATTTGTGGTTTTGAGTGAATGTTTCAATAACCACTGGGTGGATTTCCATAGAGACATCGGCATTTCTCCTCATGAACCAGCACCAGGGCCCATCATAAGCTCCATCATAAAGTCAAACTTTTATTTTGACCATTGCTTGAGATTCTTATGCCTCTGCACCAGTGACAGCCATGGCGAACACGGTATCTCAACAACAACTCAACCGAATTTCGTCAAACTCTCATGGATGAACTGGATGAGAATGCTTTGACAGATGTTTTTTTAATTCTCTTGCTAAAGAATATGTGGAGCTTCTATTTTTCACGAGTTGTTGTATTTTCTCCTACTTTCAAAATCTAAATATACAATCTCTCCTCTGACCATTAAGGCATCTCTGCTGTTAAGGATGACGGAAACAAAGTACCATTATTGTTCCAATTTGCAAGTGCCTTCAGCATTGCAAGTATTAATTTAAAAAGAAAAGTAGTTTTTATATCTTTATTTAATTAACACTTGAAATGATAAAGGCACTTGATAGTGGCCTTGATCGGTAATTGTTATTACTGAAACTGATAGTCAGTGGTTACTCTACTCATTACAGTGAAAAATGATATTACAGCCATTACTGACTGCACATGATGTACTTTGTACCTCAGTAGAGCAGGGCAGGCTAAGTGGATGTTGAACTGTAATTGTGGCCCTAAGTATCTCATTAGCAGTGCTGTTACAGTGCTATTGAATTTTATGGATTCCCTTTAAGATTAGCGAGGCACCAGTTAAATTAGTTGATCCAAATGAGCAGCTTCACTCAAATCAAAGCGTTGAATGCATTACAATTTGAGGCACTGGGAGCCTGTGGATGGCAGCTATCTCACTGGTAGCTGAGTGGGATGAAGGGAGTGGCCCCGCTGTCCATCACAGAGTCCGGACTGAGCTGTTGGACAATGGGCAGGGAGGGGTGGGGCCAGCAGTCACCATCAGTCACCATCAGCCACACCCGTCGAGCTGCTGTTTGGTCTTCTGATGGACTCGACTGAGTCAATGACTGTCAGTCCATGTCTCCATCTCCCTCCTCCTCCTCCTCCTCCTCCTCCTCCTCCTCCTCCTCCTGACTCTTCCCCTCTTTATCTCTCCCACTCTACTGCCAAGTCAATAAAACACTCAGTGGCTCAATCATAGGCTGTCTTAATCAAGCACTGTTTTAATGAAGAACTGCTACATCCTTCAGTTAGCCGTTTACGGCCTCTGCAGCTGTCAGCCTGATTTGTGACCAGGTCATTTCAACTCTTCGCTGCCAGTTTCTTGTAGTGGTGTCCTCAAGGTCAGAGAAATCATCTCAACAACCCTGGGATACCCCCAGTACAGTAGAGCACTGAACTGTGGCCTGACATTCCTCCAGGATTCCCCTGAAAGAAAAGAGTACGCATTGCTATAGATGAGTAGAAGGCTGTTGCAGAAGTTCCTGAATGGCCACAAGGCCTCGGGGCAACTCACCCGGTTCCCGGAGCAGGTCGGAGGTCACGACAGTCAATCACAGAGTGACCCCCTCCTGTCCCCCAGCATCCTTTGTGGCCATTCAAAAAACCCCTCTCTTCATGAACTACCAGTGAATAGGCTTCCAGCTGCAAAGGACAGGAAAAGACACAGGAAAAAAGGCAGAGAGGAGAGGAGGGGGCACAGGAGGGGAGGGTGGAGGAGGTGAATGAATACACAAGGCCTCTCTTCTCACTGTTATTGAAATGGAGGGGGGAACAAAACCTGCCATCATAGGTACAGGAGGGCGGGAAGGGAGGATGGAGAGACAGTAGAGGAATAAAGGAGCAGTGACTTAATGACGGGCAGTGTGTCAACCTGATAGAATGGATAAGTGGCACAGAGAGGAGTTACACGTCGCCATGAGGATGATAGACGAACGGATGATGTGATCACAAACTAACAGGAAAAAGAGGAAGAAAAGAAAACTACAACCAAATTCCAAAAAACTTGGGGTGCTGTGTAAAACGTAAATAAATACAGAATGTAATGCCTTGCTAATTCTTTTTTGGCCTGTATTCAATTTAATACAGCACACGGACAGGATATTTAAGATATTTATTCATTTATTCTTATACTATTTGATGCCTGCAGCATTTTCCAAAAAAGCACTGATTGTTTAAGTTTTGAAGATGAAATTCTTTACCATTTTTGCCTGATATACTGCTTTAGTTGCTCAACAGTCAGGAGTCCAGATAAGCTTGTCCTTGTAAATCGAAAAGTCTTGCAAATCATTGCATTCTGTTTTTATTTATGTTTTACACAAGGTCTCAGCTTTTTTGGAATGAAAGTTGTAAAATAAAAACTACCAAATGCCAACCATTCTCATGTTTTCACAGAAGAATGTTAGGAATGTTAGGTGCACGTGACACACAACATTCTACTTTCACAGATTTCATCTTTTATCACCCTAATCAGGGAGTGGTGTTTGGTGTTTGTCATCAGGTTTGAGGTACAGTATGTACAGATCAGTCAGTGATGGTCAGTGATGTAAGTGTGTGTTTGTGTCTCAGTTCCAGTTTGAGGTGGGACTGCTGATTGCGGTGACGTTGTCATCCTTGGTGTGTCTGAGCCGCCTCTACACTGGCATGCACTCGGTTTTGGTAAGATGGTGTCTCCACACACACACACACACACACACAAAATACAGCATAAAACATTCAAGCTGAACTCAGAATCCATAATTCATATCTGTGTCTGTTTAAACTGGCTGGCTGAGGCTTTGATCCAAGACTTTTAATGCAGCAGGCCCTTTAAGTTCCTTTCATTTAGAAATCTTGATACCATAATATTAAGTCATTAAATTAGTTATGTTTAAGTACACATTTATCACAGTTAGCAGGGCGTCTTCCTCACTGAAACACAGGCATTAGCAGTAACATTTGTTTTATAAATATACAAAAAATAATTGTTTGACATTTTGAAAAATATGATTATTTGCTTTCTTGAGGGGTTGCATGATAGGATTTTTTTTCACAATGTGATAACTGATAATTACCTGTCCTACATCCTGCCCCTTTTCACTCTGTGCTCCAATAGCAGTTGAGCAAGGCTGGTAGCTCGGTCGGCTTTCTCCTTTCCAGTTTCCTGGACTTGGCAATGTGCTAGGCTCGCCTATGTTGAAAAGAAAAGCACATTTTGAAGACACTGAAAAGATGTTGCTGGGGGACCTGTAAAAGCAACATATATTCACATCTTAAGTTAGCTAATGCTAGCTAACTAGGTCACTAATCTACATCAATCATTAGCTAGCCAGTAAGCTAGGATTTTGCTAACATTAGGGAGATAGGTGGCTGCTGTTTTGCTAACATTAGCTAGCTTAAGATGTGACCCTATGTGTTACTTTAAAAAGCAAAGAAAAAGTTGACTGAGGTACCAGGTTTGTTCAAATATTGTAGCACAGAGCAACAAAAAAAAAAGGTAAATTACTGGCTCTCATGGCTGATACTGAAAAGAAAACCGATGATTTCATGTTTTTTTTTTTTTTTTGTATTTAAAAAGTTCATAACCTGTTGTTTATTCACAGCAGATGGTCAGAAAGGCTAAGATGTGGTGATCAAAGATGTGATCCCTACTTTCATGCCAAGATGAGAAGACTGATACCACTCTCATGTCTGTCCCTTAAAGCGATACTCCACTTTACATGATAACCCACTCAGTATGTACTCACCACTATGCCGATGTGATGATGGGTGAAGGTCTTCAGTTCACAAAACAATCCTGGAGTTTTAGGAGAAACAGGGTAGCAGCCTCATCCAGTACAATGGCAGTGAACGGTGACCACGGATAAAACGTTAAAAATAGCACACAAAACAAACACAAAACGTCTCCATCCTGCTTGTGTGGTGTAATCCAAGTGTCCGCAAGCCGCGACATTAAAAATTAACTGAAGACGCCATTTACATACTGTACATACTGAGTGGGTTATCATGTAAAGTGGAGTATCACTTTAAACATAAGGCTAAAGCTAGCAGCTGGTTAGCATAGCTTAGCATTTAGACTGGAAACGGGAGTAAACAGTTAGCTTGGCTCCGTCTAACAAAATCCTAAAGTTAATTAACTAATTAACAGATATATCACTCTGAAAGATACATCTGTGAAAAAGAAAATGGTAAAAACAACAGGTTGTGGTTTTACTGGGGGTTACTGCACCTGGTCATGGAATAGTTGGGCACACAATGCTTGTAAAAACCACAACCTGATGATTTCATTTTTTTTTCCTTTACGGACAAAAAACCATGTCTTAATTTGTGAGTTTTAAATGCATTGCTAGTTGATTTTTGTTTTCCTCTAGCAGAGCCAGGCTAGCTGTTTACCTTACAGTTTATCTAAGCTAAGCTAACGGGCTGCTGGTGGTAGTCTTTTACTGTACAGACATGGGTCGTATCAATGTTCTCATCAAACTCTTAGCAGGAACGTGTTTTTTGAACTATTGCTTTAAAGGTGACGTGTAACAACCTACCATTCATAAATAGGCACTGCAGTCCAAATTCAAAATATTGGAGTGAAACTAAGGCCGTTATCCCAAAAACAAGAGCCCACCACTCCAAAAATACACATTCTGGAGTTGGAGTTCAGTGACTGCCTGCAAGACTTCATTAACATATTGCTCAATTTAATAATTTTATGAACAGTTTCTTACTATTCATAGCATACCCTAACTTATAGGGCACACACATGACATTATTTGATACTAATTTCTGAATTCTTCACCAGAATGGAAGAAGCTGCCAGCATTTCATCTTAGCATGTTGCCTAAATCTCTAATAACATGTCATGGTCATTTTATGATTTAGTACATTACAAATTTCTAAATAAGATGTTTCTGATGATAAATCATCATTCTGCTTTCAGGATGTCATCTGCGGCGCTTTAATCTCTGCCATCCTCATGTTCCTGTCATACCCATACTGGGAAACCTTCGACCATTTCCAGCTCACAAGCCGCATCTCCCCCATTGTGGCGTTGTCACTGCCCCTCTTCCTCAGCTACACGTACCCGGAGCTGGACCATTACAGCACCACACGGGGGGATACAACCACCATTCTAGGAGTAGGAGCCGGGTGCTCTGTGGGATACTGGGTGAATGAGCAGCTGGGGCAGACTTTTGAGCCCAAGGGGGTACTACCTGTACCCCTACCTACACTGACGGCAAACGCGCTGGCATTTGGCGCTGCCCGCTTCCTTGTGGGAGTTGTGGCATTAGTGGGAACTCGTCAGGTAGTGAAAACCTTGAGCCTGCAGGTGTTGTATTCGTGGTACAGAGTGCCAAAAAGTGACGACAGTGCCAGGAGGAGGAGAGAGATAGAAGTGCCTTCTAAGTTTGCCACATACACAGCTGTTGGACTTGTAAATTCCATATTGGTCAACAGAGTCTTCATCCTCTTGGGGCTACTATGACCCTTTTCTGTTGGTTAACATTATGATGTTTTTTGTGGGCGGAGCATAGGTGGAGGCAAAATAATTCCCTCAACATGTTAGCTAAAACTAGTTAGCAAGTTTTGTTGGCTTGTTTCTTAACAATGGCTGAAGAAAACACAAGCTCCTCTGAAAATGTATGGTCACTCACTCTCCAGGACCGTGACCCGTACACACTTACTCGATCGATGAACAATCTTTCTATAGTTGCCACTGGCCGCTGTCAGTGATTGGCTGACTCAGTCGTTAGTTGTTTTTTTTGTGGATGATGTTTGTCATTTTATTTAGCTAATTTCATGGTCTGCACGAGTGACAGGCAATGCACTGTGTTGTGAGGAAAACAGCCTGTAGAACCTCATTATTTTCACAGTGAATCAAGGATTTAAGCCAGAGTTGGTGATTGTTAGTGGAAAGACTGACCAAGCCTAGGGTGACCAGACAAAAAATTCAGGACAGCACCAAATTACAAGCAGTTGTCCCAAATCCTGTCCTGTTTGTCCTGAAATGTAACCATTACAGTAACAGATCATAACAATCTGTGAAAATATTATTGCAATCACTTATGTAGGCTCTAATTCTGCTGTTGATATTAAAAGTGCCCTGTTTGTTTGTGTTTTCACTTATTTATTGCACTAATTATCATCAATAACTGATTGTTGATGTCATTCGACCCGTTTTAAACCAGATGATGGAGAGTACAGCTGCTACTGTGGGAGGATTTGTGATGAAAATATCTAAAGAATGTGTTTTTAGTTCTTACAGCTTAATAACAATCTCATCTGCTGAAGAGACATTTAAAATGACTGTAACACAGCTGTCACCTGTGCCACCTGTGTTTATTTGTTGTGACTCGCACACATCTCCTTGTTTTCATCTCATTGCATTTAACCATAGTTGTATTGCGTTTTTTTTTTGTTTTTTTTTTGACCGGCAGTAGCAGCTAGTACGAGATAAAACTTCAATTTTAAACCATCACTGTTTTGATTCTGGCACCAACAACACAGCAAGATGACATTTTCTCTTCATCGTGCGGCCTACTTTTCTGAGGTGATTGATGTTTGCCTCCAGTATGTTCCTTTGTTTTGCCTCCAGCTAACACCATGACATAATTATGATGCTGACAATGAAAGTGTCTTAAAGACTGATGTATAATGATCTGAACTGAACAAAACTGTACCTCGTATTTATTTCTTTAAGTGTATCAAATGACCTTTTTTACATGTTAACTACTTCCGCAGGGAATGATTGACAGGAGTGTACTTGCAACAGAGCTGAAATCAACATATACAAAATATTTAGCTCAATTTACAATAAAGTGTATGATTTAATTCCTAGTTTGATCATTGTTTGGATTGTGTAGTCAAGGCTGTAGCACTGTCTTATTGCAGCATTGTGTGTTTCAGAAGCTACAAGGCTTTCCTCCCAATGGTAGTGAACCCCACCTTGAGCCAGACAAGCTCGTACCAGTCGGGAAAGCCCTATTGAAACCAGTTTAACTGAAACTTGGCAACTTCAGTTCAATGGCACCTGTCTTTGCCTTTGTCCTCTCGAGTCATATCACATGGCGGGTTAGAACAGGCCATCTGCTGCACCATATGGGCCCAGTTACTGTATCTTCATGACTGACTGAGCAGTAATGAAGGAGTTAACCTCCCTTTTTGCTACAGTAGAGTTTGAAGGAATGCCGGGGCACCTGTCAGACTGAATTTACAAGACTGCTTGTTATCTGCACAGCTCACTTTCATATGGGAGGCTACTGGCTGCAACAGTTTCCCTTTGAATTGATAGGAAAACATTACCAGATACAGTGGAGGGCTGTGTACGTGTTACCTGATGCTAAAAACTACAAAAAAAAACAAAAAAAAGATTCAAAGCACTCAAAAGTCAAAAGTTAGAATGGCTTTATTTGATGTTTGAAGGCAAGAATCTTCTGTACTTGTATCAAAGGATAAAGAGTTTTTTTTTCTAATGAAGGACCTGAGCTTCTTTTATTGTTTTACATGGACGTTGGAATAACGGTTGAACATTGTGTTTCATCTATCTTACATCAAGACCAGAGAACATCAGATGGTACCATTCAGTGAATTTATTCTGTTATAGTGTGATTCAGATCTTATTGAAGGCTGCCACGTCCACAGACTGAACATATTCCTCGAAGGCGGTGATGGCTTCCTCCAGCAGGTCGGTGCCCACTTTATCATCCTCCACCACGCATCCTATCTGGAGCTTCTTGATGCCATAGCCCACCGGCACCAGCTTGGACTGCCCCCACAGCAGCCCATCCATGCTGATGCTGCGGACACACTCCTCAACTTTGCTCATGTCTGTCTCGTCGTCCCAGGGCTTTACGTCAAGCAGGATGGAGGACTTGGCGATGACAGCCGGCTTCTTGGACTTCCTGGCAGTGTACTCGGCGAGGCGCTGCTCCTTGATTCTGGCCGCCTCTTCGTCCTCGTCATCTGAGCCAAATAGGTCGATGTCTTCATCGTTGTCGCTGGCGTTGTTTGTTGCGGCGGGGGGAGTAGCCGGGAGGACAAACTGACCTTTAGCTGGTGGGAGGGTGGCTCTGTCTCTCTGGAAGGACTTGATGTGGTTGTACCAGCGCTTGAGGTGGCAGAAAGTCTGTGAAGGAGCAGAAGGGATGGCATCGAACATCACCATGTCCGCCTGGGACACCACAAAGCCCTCCATGTAGCTTTTGTCTGCCAGAAAATCATTGAGGGCTTTAAGGCCAGCTGGCGTGTTCATGTCACCAAACACAGTTTTTGTGGAAGTTGGGCGGGAGGATGGGGCCTGTGAGGATCCGTTTTGCATAGGGAACTTGTGCTTGATGACTTCCTGCATGGGGACGTCGTGTGTGAGGGTGGTTTCAGCAGTGTGGCCACTGGAAGAACCAAGGCAACAAAGCAACAGGTAATGAGTCACTGAGTTTAATTACCATGCACCAACCCCAAGGCACAAGTAACCTAAATTAAGAACAGGCATGCATGTACAAGCCCACACACAGATGCACACCATTCACATCACAAACACAATGGAGTCTTGTTAATTTTTAATTCTTCTGACTTTAGTAAAAAAAAAAACAGCCTTGTTACTGATATATAAAACACAATGGCTCCACATAACAGTGCTGCAGTTTGGTCCTTTGGTTTTCTCATGCACCAGCTAAATGGATCTGAATCTACAGGACGCTTCAACCGCACATGCCAAACACCAGTTATCTTTTTAACAAATTTGAAGCCTCAAATATTTTCCTCATGAATCTAATTTCTTTCTATTTTGATCTGAAAATATAAATTATGCATTTCTGAGCAGGGGTTTAGGTTTAGGAAGGTGAAATCACAGGAAGGGCTCGATGTCCATCTCCAGGGCTGAGCAGGGCATGGTCAGCTCAAAGCGGTTGATGACGTCTGGGTGGAGGACGCCAAGACGCCCGACACTCTTTCCACAGACAAAGATCTCTGCACAGCGACCAGGGAAAAAGGTGGAATCTAATAGAAGAAAAGAAGAAAACAGAGGGATATGGATGAATATGACATAATTTAGACTGGTTTACACCAATAAATCATGGTTTAAACTTTAAATTATGCTGCACAAAACTTGTTAAACCAATTTAATTTTCATGTTAAACCTCAGTTTAGTGTTTACACTAAACCTAGATTAACTTTAATTCTGTTGCACCAAAACTTTACCCCCCAATTTAAAGTGTGATCAGTATGAACTTTAAACTTACACTTGAGAGGGTTTAACTTTTAAAATAGCTGTCATTTTGGATTGGGATGGGTTGAACAAAAAAGTGGTTTACATTGGTGGTTTATTAGATGAAATGAATCTCTGTTGGTGCAACCCAGTTTTAGTGGATCACACCAACACCTGGCACTGACTACTACTTTTCCTTTTGTAGCTTTCTTTTAAAAGACATTTGGCTAGAAATAGTAAAAATGCAAATATGATATCAAAGTTGAGTATCACATTAAGCATCCACAAAATCTGACTGTAAATAAATGTTCTTAACTCTTCAAAAACCTAGTTCCCCCTCAGCAGTACGAACATGGAGCCTAAGCAATGTGCTGCTGTGGACTGCTGGTGATGGGGCAACAGCAAAACTGATTTTATCCACCTAAAAAAAATGTCATGTCTAATGTTATTTGACAGCCCTTTTCCGACCCTCTCCCATTTATGCTCTTTTCAAGCCCACCAGACTTCTTTGACAAAAACAGTCAAAGGAGTCTGGAGTGATTTCAAGGCTTCAGTTCCTCATTGTTGAGTTGGCTCAGAATCAGAGGAGTTTGGTGGGACAACTAATGCAGAATTTTTCTAATTGGTTCATGGAATTAACTGCATATTTTTCCTCATAAATGTCCGAGCATGAGCATACCCAATTTAAAGCCAATATCGGGAAAGTGTACAAAAACTTAAATGACAATATTTTGAGTTTGGATTTAAACCTATTTCTAACACCTTTGAGATGCTTAGCAATATGTACATAAGACCCTACAGTACATAGTTTGAAGGCTCTTGTGTGGGTTTCCAGTTGCTTTAAAACAACAATTATCACCTCCACTTGTTTGCAATCTGTTTGTATCCTGGCAAACTATTTTTGACCAGTGTGTTACTATCTAACATGCCATCTGTTGGCTCTCAGTGGTTCTTGGACCATGTCTCTACCACTATATAGTTGCAACATGTAGACTTGAGATGTATTTACACTCCAGGAGAATTCCTTTTTGTCCAGGTATTAATGACATCTTTGGTGCCAGGCGTTTAGCTGAAGCGGTTTTTACACATCGTATCACAGGTTGTGAGTCAATCATAGTGTGGGCGGCACTGTGCTGCCTTCCCTGTTCCTTGATTTTCTCTTGACAATTATTTGTTCACCCACATTGGTTAACAATGAGCAACTCTTCATCAATTTATTCCAAACAAACCCAAAAGGCATTGCTTCCTGTGCACCAGATATTTTTTTTTCCAAGGAAAGCCCTTTCAGAAGTGAAAAAACCAAAAGCTTTGGACAGGGAGTAAGCTGAATTAGAATGGTTTAATGGCCATCACTGACAAAGCAGCAAAATGAACAGCGTTTATGTGAAAATGTCACAGGTCATTACTCTAAGACGACTTCCTCCCCAGGCCATTTGACCATAATTACATTTTCTGTCTCGGGCACTTTATCACACACAGATTTCTCCTTCTGATTAAAATCTGATGCTCCAGTTTGTAAGTCAGTGACAGAAGTAAAGGTCACTTCAGTCCAGAGGGAATTAAAAAAAAGCCTCCATCTACAGTGAGATGAACACACATGTCACTGGGAGAGGCATCTGCTCACTTTGTTCAAAAACACTGACATGCAGACAGACAGAAAGACGGACTTGTCAGAGATTTAACAAGATACAGGGGTTGCCATGACAACATCCCCACACACAGAGACATGGCATTCTCCCATAGTGCATCGCTTCTTCCCACGCTGCCTTGCTAATGGGTTCCAGAGCCCACTGCTTAGATGTTCACTCATCACTATGTATGAAGGCTTACAAAACACATGGACTGTACTTTCAAACGTGTGTGAGAAAGAGACAGAGAGACAGAGACAGAGAGACAGAGAGAGAGAGAGAGAGAGAGACAGAGAGACAGAGAAGAGACAGAGACAGAGACAGAGACAGAGAGAGAGAGGAGGTAACTGAAGCAGGGACACTAACATTTTGCCTGTTCTGTGTCTGTTTGGTGTATTAAATCGGTGGAATGTGCTTGCGTCGGTTCACACGTCATCTACTTGTACCATGAGCGGGATGCCATGGCAACTATATAAATAGCTCTGGTACATCTTAAATAACCAATCAGTCAATGAAAATCCTACACTTGAGCCGGACCACTTTCCGCCCACTCTCCTCCAACTTTCAGCAGAGCTTTCAGTGGAAAGGAAGAGTTAGATGGTTGCATGAGATAACCGATATAACTGAGATGATATTGCCATCATTTTACCATATGAATTTAGCTCTATTTTAGACACAGAGGTCACACAGATTCTGTCTGGAGCAACAAAAACCTGGAATGAACCTGCATTAAGGAGTTGCAAATCAGTTTCAGTGACTTCCAAGAAT
>JAJHUR010073950.1:0-22513 GCA_027495735.1 Lutjanus campechanus
ATTAAACTGAAGATTTCAACATAAATAGTAGCAGAATTAATAGAAGCCCAAGAGTGATACGTTTAATCCCTATGAGATACACCAAAGTACTTGAAATTCTTTCATTGTGTCTGTAGTCACTGCTGTTTGCCTCTGTAGTGCAGTACTAAATTAAGTATTATATGAGTCTAAAACTGCTCTATGCTTGAGAATTTTAAGCTCTGCATTCAGGACACTACTGGTCTCAGGACCTCCATTACTGATACTAACCCATGCCACCCATCATCTGGCTGCCATATGCTCCATTACTGCCACCTGCTGTTGAGTTCAGAAACAGCTCCACATAGCGGTGCTCTGAGGAAAACAGAGAAAAGAAAGACACCTTGAATATCACTGTGAACATCTATATGCAGGGTGGAATTAAGGTCACTTGTAAACTTTTAAACTTACGCATGTTGGCTTTGTCTTTAGACATGGCTGCCACGGCGTCCTCATGTGTCGCAAACTCTACATCTGCCTCCCCGGTTACCCTGCCATCTGGTCCGATCTCAATGTGGACGCGCACCGGATTCAATGGCGAGAAGAACTAAAAAATGCAAACAATGACAAATAACATTTGTGTAAGATACAACCTTAAACACAGGGTATCTATGTATCAAAAGGGTAAATATGAGACTTTCTAATGCCACTGTTGAATTAATGCTAACCACACATCAAATGTTAAAATAGAGTAAAGCTGCAATGCTTGATAAATCAATTACTACCTTAATTGCCAACTATTTTGATAAATGATTCATTTTTCTTCATCATTCATCATTTTGAGTCATTTCTGATTCCAGCTTTTTAAATGTGAATATTTTCTGGTTCTTTACGCCGTTATGACGATAAACTAAATATCTCTGGTTTTGCGCAAAGACATCTTCAAATGTCTTGTTTTGTCCACAACCCAATCTCCATTTTCTGTTGAATGAATCAAACAACTAATCAATTAATTGAGATTGAAGAAATTATTGACAGATTAATTGATGATGAAAATAACTGCTAGTTGCAGCCCTTAATTAGAGACATACTCTGAGTAAATACAAATTGTCAAATTATAGGTATGGTAAAATGACTAACTGGTTGATTTAAAGAACATTCGGCAAATATGTTCATTAGCAAAAACCTAAAAGAGTGTAACAGGATAACAGACATTCTTGCACTAAATACATAAAGCCCTTTTATTAGTAAATGTGAATTCATTTTGAAGGTCCTATAGCCAGCCTGGCACATCTGCAACATGCAGAGTAGAGAGGATCTCAGCAATCCATTCTGCAGTCATTCCTTTGACTTACATTGTAGATGTCTGTCTCTGTGGCTCTGTATGGTAGGCCCCTCATGTGGACACAATGGCCTGTTGTGCTCTGGAAGGAAGAGCCGCCATCGCCATACCGACCATCTGATACACCTGAATATATATATTATTGTTATTATCACAAGGTCTGATTCTACATTCTGATAACATGAATGACCATAGGGTGAGTGATTTATTAAATAAACTGCACAGGTTAATATCATTAAATCTGAGTTTCGCTTAAAAGGATACTCCACTTTACATGATAACCCACTCAATATGTACTCACCCCTATGCCGATGTGATGATAGGTGAAGATCTTCAGTTCACAAAACAATCCTGGAGTTTCAGCAGAAAACAGGGTAGCAGCCTCATCCAGTACAATGGCAGTGAAAACAAACACAAAATGTCTCCATCCTGCTTGTGTGGTGTAATCCAAGTGTCTGTGAGCCGCAACATTAAAAATCAACCGCAAAAGACGCCATGTTTTTAGCCGAAATGTCAACTGTAGTATGTAGCCGGTAAGATGTAAACAGGGCGTCGATCTCACGAGACTTCCGCACGTGCGGCCATTGAGATATATACGAAGTCTCGCGAGATCGATGCCATGTTTACATCTTACTGGCTACATGCTACAGTTGACATTTCGGCTAAAAACATGGCGTAAATGGCGTCTTTTGCAGTTAATTTTTAATGTCGCGGCTTGCGGACACTTGGATTACACCACACAAGCAGGATGAAGACATTTTGTGTTTGTTTTGTCCGTGGTCACCGTTCACTGCCTTTGTACTGGATGATTCTGCTACCCTGTTTTCTGCTGAAGCTCCAGGATTGTTTTGTGAACTGAAGATCTTCACCTATCATCACATCGGCATAGAGGTGAGTACATATTGAGTGGGTTATCATGTAAAGTGGAGTATCCTTTTAAACATCAGTCCACTTGACACCCACCTCCTCCATAGCCTCCGCGACGCATTCTGTCATAGGATCCCCCTCGGCCCATCATGTTGTAGCCGCGACCACCAGAGGGCCGGTCGTAGGGGCCAGGTCTCTGCATGCCCATGGGCTTCCGCTGGGGTTCGTAATGGGTCCGCACCTCAGCGCGGCTACTCTTGAAGATCTCAATGTACCTAAGAGCATAGAGATATCACAGTGAGGGCATGGCAGTGGACCAAGCAAGGGTGCATTTGCTCAATACTGATGAAACTGGACTATGCAGATGCTGTCATGGTGTAGTCCATAGGTAGTAATATCTTTGAGTACTTAATGCTAGTTGTTAATTGAATAGATAAAAAGAATAAATAAAAAATTAAGCTGTCCAAATTGATAAGGGCCTCATTGACGTTTTCACTTTTCTTATGGTTACCTTAAGTGAATTATATCTGGTTCAAAAGAGCATCCCGTGTCCTTTCCATGACAGCCATTGTCTTAGTTTTAGAGGCGCAGAGAGGGCTCCAGCCCTTCTGCTACCCACTCTAAGCATTTACCTGTGACAGTGGGCTCCAGATCCATGTGTACAGTGGCCCTCTGATTTTACCACCAGGGAGACTCCTTACCAGTTATCAACCTGGACTGATGTTTAGTGCTGAGACACCATTTGTACTCAAAATTAAACATGTATTCTAATTCAGGGTTTGTGAATGGTGCCCAAGCATTAATCTACCCATTGAACATTGTGAATGTGTGGCATATTTGGATGTAACATGAAAATTTGTGTATGTGTTTGTGGTAAATGTTACAAATATGCTCAAAGATCAAAGTGTCCGTTTTACATTTGGATCAGATGTTGAAGGTGCACACCATAAGAAAAGCAACTTATCCAGCCAACCAACCAACCATCCCCACCTGTGCCCTATTCTTTCCTTGTGTTTCTTTAGAGCCTTTTCAGCTATATCCTGTGAAGCAAACTGCACGAAGGCCTCCCCCGTACTCCTCCCCTGGATGTCCACCGGCAATGTTATCCCATTTGGCACGATTTCCAACCCTTCAACCCAAGGACAGATAACCCCAGCAGGGGACATATTAAATCACATGCCCAATCACAGAGAGAACTTTTCTCTAAAGAGAGAGATAGAAAACTTATGGAAAAACTCTATACATCATCACACATACCAGTTCAGTTTTTAACCAGTGACTGGCCATTTATAACGACTTACATTTACTGTGTTCTGGGGGTAAAATAGAAATGAGAGGATAGAGGAAGAATATGGAAAAGGGCACTGTTTGGGACATCAGGCTAGTATTGGTGTGTTGATGAAGAGAGAACAAGATCCTGGTGGGTGACATGAGTTCAATTACTGTTCGTCCATTAGGAACTAATCTAACACTTGGCATACAGTGTATATAAGAAAAATGTATGTAGAGGTCAAAGGTGTGAAGAAATGGGGAAAGAAACAATGGTACTGGGGTAACAGAGCTGTCCAATCATTAACGAGTGACACCCATTCCATCAGTAGTAAACTGCCAGTAGGAACAGACAATGTAAAAACATAACCAAGTTGTTTTTTGCCACGCCAGACCCAATTATAGGAAAAAAAGTGATGAAAATGGGCTAAAGATGGGTATGATGGGCAAAGATGGGAAAGGGGGTTTGAAAAAACAGATTCCTGCCCTTGAACTAATAAAGAATCTTCAAGTAATTGCTTCATATAAAATTATACCTAACTTCCTTTTCTGGCATCATTTCCTCACTGATCAATCCACAAAAATAAATTATTTTATTATCTATTATGTAATAATATACAGTATGTATTGATTATTTTCCAGAGGTATTTTTTCTTTGTAAAATCAGATGCAAGAACTGTCAAGTGTCCATAGGAGAAAGGAAACAAGAAAAGGAAGATGGAAAAAAATAAAATAAGAACTTTTTATCACTAACATTACATTAATGAAGTTTTACAAGTAACAAATGAGTAAGGCTTATTCTTACCTGAAAAAAACTGTACTATCTCCTCTTTGCTGCAGCCAAAAGGAAGGCCTCGAAGCCGAACGAGCCCATCTCCTGCTGTTTCTGGACAGTTTGGACCAGTGTGCTTCATCACCCAGTCCATTTCGACATTGTTGGATTTAAAAACTATTGTAGGACATATAACAATCAGTCATCACAGCTTAAAGTTGAGACGATTCAAAGGAGTCATTATGTGCAAGCAGATTTACCCACCCTCTACATATCTGTGACCCATAGTTTCTCTATCCTTCTTCACTGCAATCTTCAGGTCTTCTTCTGTCTCCAACTCAACAAATGCTTCTCCACTAGGACGCCCTTCTCTTGTGTAGGTGAAGTGGATGCCACCTCCATTGTTGACGATTTTACAGTCTGCATTGAAAAATATTATAGAATAACTTCTGATTTGCTTAAATTGCTCAAGTCTTGTAAAAAAAATAATAAAAAAAAGAGAAAAAAGAAATTAGAACATTCAAATGCCTACCTGAAAAAAACCTCTGTACTTCATCCACTGAGCAGGACCAAGGGAGACCCCGAATGCGTACTACATATCCCTCATCAGCCATGACTGGTCAGGATCCCTGAAAAGAAAAAAAAAAAACAAAAACCAAAAACAAAAACCACACAATTATTCAGTCTTTAGGTTTGAGAAATAAACACACGCTACTACACAAATCATGAATTTCAGTGCATCCGTTTCGCCTCACAAGCATCTTTCTCGGTGTCCCTGTTTTACGAGGAGCTCCACGGGCAAATATACACCGTCTCACATCCCTGAGCCATTTCATCTCAAAACGCCGTAATTCTGACCCCCAAAAAGAAACACTACCATGCATTTGTAGTGATACTTTACATATTATCATACCTACACATCACCTAGGTATTTCTAAAGAACAAGTAAAATCTTCCCGACGCTTTTAATCACTGCCATCGACGTTCGTCAAAGATTTATGACATATTTGATTGATCGCAGCCGTGTTTGGGACCATGTGGTAGGTAAATGTGAATTAATGTGCAGCGACATCTTGAGGCCATTTGACAATGTTAGCGCCATCATGTATGTACCAATTACAAAATTGCAATGTTGTGTCTTCCCCTGCCACAAAGAATGCAAGTGTCTTAAATATAACGTTAAATTGCAAGCAATTGTCACAATTAGGTAATTCCCAGGTCCACCGGCGACCACTTCATAAAAAGCGCGAACCTAGAGTCGTTCCCAGCTAGCTAACGTTAGCTAACGACAATGAGCAACATAACTGAGGTACTTTGACTCGACAATATTTCTGTTGAAGCGTTTCGATAAATGTTTCAGAGTTCACAAAAATCACAATATAAATGAATAATTAAAGGACCTCTTTGTTTTCGGCAGGGTGCGTAACCCTTAGCACGCTCACTACCGCACCCAGACACAAGAACAAAGCGGCCCTCTCAGCCGGCGCCATGTTATTAGCGTTAACAGTTAGCTAGCTCTCGCGCTAGCGTTCGCTAACAAACGGTGTTATCATAGAATCTAGAATACACACCAATTGCGATACTATGCTATTTAAGTACAAAAAGTCGGCATTACGTTTTAAGTAGTGCAAATTATATTAAAACTGCATTGATCAATTTACCTGATTCAAACGTAGATATCACACGCCGGAGTATGTATGACCAGACCTGCGTGATGCAGCTGAAACCTTCCAGTGGGTTGCCAGTCCTCGACCATCCCCCTTTCAGGAAGTATGAGTCGACGCACTTAACTAACTCCCGCCTCTGTTTCAAACTTTGACACAAACATATTATTCAACATGGCCAAACATTTAAAATACATTTGCAACGACTATAAGTATATTTCTGTGTCGTGGATCCTATCTAAATCCAAAAATTGCAAGTTTGCTAAATGTCCTGCAGTAACTTAAAATTGAGCGAAAGTGAGGGTTTTTATATAAACCTGGCAATCTCGACAGAATAACCAATCGTCTCCGACTGGCCTGCGTCCACGCCCAAAAATGATGACGTTGCCGCCCCAGGCCCTGGCTGGCCGGGCGGCATCTCCTGGCCTACAAATCCAAGTAACCCTGTTTACAATGATCAGTGACTAACCTGTAATGCTTTTCAGTCTCTTGAAGGTACAATATAATATATGTACCTCATAGGTTTCCAAAAGGAGCTCATGCTTATCATCGCCAACTCAAAACATCTCCACAATTCTTACATTATTTGACACTTAAAGCCCATTTAAAAAGACAAAAACAGCAGACTACAACAGATTTTTTAGTTTTTGTCTTAATGATGTATAACAGTAACATGGATAGCTTAACCTTATTTAAATATATATCTTGGTCGCTGGTTTTGGTGAAAAATGTGACTAAAAGATCACTCCTTTTACTGTAAATAGGGACAGGAGAAGGCACACACACATTTGACCAACCAACTAAACCAAGATGTTGGCGTGACAGCAGACCAAAAGTAAAAAAGTAAGATACATATTGGCTGCTGGCTGAAATCGCTGCACCCTCTTTGTTGGGCAGGAGACCTTCCCTTCAACAACTTTAGAAATGCCCTTTTGCACCTGCTTCAGAAGATGTTCAGTAGGCAACAACGGGACACTAATGGTCAGCCCCAGGAGTGAAACTGTGTCTGTCAGAGATAGAAAGTAACAAATTATATAAACTAAAATGATATGATTATATATAATTTTGAAGTAGCCTACTGGTCCCTGACTTGAGTGCTATAATTTTGTGCATTTCATTTAAATTTGTAATACACATCAAATTAGCGAGAAATGTTGCACTTTTTACTGCACCATATCTTTCTAATGACTTACTTTGCAATGAGTCATAAAATACAATGCATTCATGTACATTAAACTATGCAAGAGTATAAAGTTAGATTTGGCACTGCCTGGACCATCTACAACATTAAAATACTGCTTGGTCGTTATTAATTAATCATTAATTTCATATTCTACTGTACATTTCCTTTTGGTTCTTAGTACATTTTAAACTAATACACCGTTACTGTCACATAAACAAACTTTTCAAGTGCAGGAGTATTTTTTAGAATGCAATATTGCAACTTAATACTTAAGTTAATTTAAGTTAAGTTTAAGGATCCAAATAAAGCTTCCAATACATGAATAAATATGAAGCACTCAATGCTAAAGAAATAAGATAGATGGTCACTCATAATAGTCATAAAGACAATCAAACTATGTGTACATTTGCTACATTATACTGCAAAAAGCAGAAGTCTTTTTGTGTTGTTATCTTGTGTTTTAAGTTTCTTTTTTTTATGCATCGTCCATTTCCTCAGAGGAAACAGACACATTTACAATGAAACTTGACACTGTCTGAATACACAATCACAGAAGTTCAGCCAAAAAACTGTTCAAATGAAATACACCTTATGAGGCAAAGACACTATTTCCTTATCCAATTACCTAAAAGGTAGAGGCATTCATTTGTTGAGTGAGGCAGTTTTTACTCAAGGGTACCTGAAGTCAGTGGCAGTTCTGCAAAGTTCAAACCAAACCATTCACTGGGTCCAGGTAAAGAATTAAATGTGTGACTACTTAAAAATTTGCATCAGTCATTTCAAAGTGGTCTATGTCTCAGTGGTTTCAAAAAGTTTGGGATTTTTGTGGGTTAAGTCACTGGTGAAAACAATGTGTGTTTTTGCCTCTATTGCCAATCACCTGAACATATACTATAAGTTTAATTATTTTATGTGGCTGTGTGTTAATTATTTTCAGCAAAATATATGTTTACACTTGTGAGCTGTTAATTTTAAGTAAGAAATGTGATTATAATAAAGGGGTGAACTTGTTGTTTTTCTTATTTTTGCAAGTGTTCATGTGTTTGTGTGTCTGTTTTGTCTCATATTATTGACCCTAAAATATTCCCTTAATTCCTTCTATTTTTAAATCTTATTTGTTTTCATTAATAAACATCAAAGTAATTAATTACAGCCTATGTGATTTGTGAAGCTCAATTCTATACTGATATTTATTTGAATTTAAAATCGCATCAAAAGACAGATAAAAATTACCACAGGTACAAATACACTCTCGCTGTAGTCCTTCAATTTATGTGTGGATTCCCAATAAGAGTTTACATGAACTAGTAAAGCTAGCTACCAGTTAAGTTAGCCTACCATGTCATGTCTTGACGTTCGTTCTACAGCCTCGTGATATTGGTAAACCTAACATGACGTTGCGGTCTCGCGTTTGACAAGCATTAACTCTAACCAATAGAAAACAGAGCTTTTTCCAGCTGAACCAATAGAATTCTTAGGATTCCCTCCAGAGGCGGTCTTTCTGAGAAACAGTGCGTATCGGGTTAGGTTGTTAGAAAGTTAATGGCTGGGGGTAAGAGATCCTCCTCAACCCTCGCTTCGGGAGAGTTTTTGGATTCCCTGAAGTAAAACACGCAAATATCCTAAAAGAAAGAGCCTGGACGGACATTTAAGTCAACAACTAGCTCGTTAACACACGTATCGTGAACATAAGTATGCAGGATGCAGTAGCCGGGACGGCAATGCTGACGGACGGCTTCGAGGACGAGATTGACTCGGTGACTCCTCGCTCCCCAGTGGCAGGGATGGGGGTAGGAGCGACACCAGGAGGAGTCGGACTAGGGGGCATTGGGATTGGTGTAGGTGGAAAGAAAGTACGTTTATACGGCGAACCAGGCGGGCCTGCTGCAGAAAGACTGGATTTCAAACTAGCGGCCGCGGCCGTCCTCTCCTCGGGTCCAGGATCCGGCAGCGACGAAGACGAGGTTTCAGAGGTAGCTACGCTAAGCTAAGCTAGTTAGCTAAGCCTAACTAGAGAGCTAGGCAACATTCCTCTCCTAGCGCTAGCTGGCTGCTAGCTAGCGAGTTAGCTCGCAGTTGGCAACCACCCCCTCCCAGGCCGCTGAAATTACGTAAAATAAACCAGCACATGAATCGAATAACACCTCCTGCCAGGTCAGATGCTTATGAAGTGTTGTGATGGCGATAATGTTGGGTGAGACACAAGCAGTTGTTCACGCTAAGCGGCTGAAATGTTTTATTTATGCAGCGCAGGCTGTGACCACGGCCTAGTTCGGGTGGAAGCGAAGACGGCCTCGTTCGGTGCTGTCGTCTCGCAACACCCATCACAAGTTTGCAGCTCTTCCAACAGCTTTCCAGCCACAGCAAATGGAAGATGCCCGTAAACCCACGGACGTACACGGCCATCTAACTATCTGCCATTTCGTAGTTGTGGTGCAATTACGTCACTTTTCCAAATCATGTAAATTAACTCCGATCATCCCTCGGCCAACTTTTCGATACGTTTAGATTTTGCTTTTCCTCACAGAACTGCTCGAATTTTCGACAGTTGGTGTTGACAAATAAACCAGTTGGGTTGTTTTTCATCCTCCATCTCTGTCGGTCAGAGAGCCACCAGCACTGTGTCAACTTGATTTGCGCTGTCACAATTGAGTTCATGTTGAAAGGTGTCCAACTTTCCATGTGCTGGCCTGGCAGTCAAACACGGGGACAGGTGTGATGGCATCTCCACCTCAGCTAAACATACTGGAGACATGTTTTATATTAGCTCAGATCGCTGCCTAGATTAAACAAAATATTTGTCTCCACAGCACAAACGTGATATGCCCTCCTACATGACAATGTGACAGAGCTAGCTAGCTCTTGGGGGATTTTTATAAAATAATCTAAAGGTTAATAATAGTCGGTCTCGCCAAATGCCATGTCATAACCAAGCCATTTTTACTGCATGTAATGTTTAATGTGAGCTGTCATTCTAAAGCCGTTAAGACTTCTCAGCAATACTATTGTCATGTAATTGAGTTTAACATATCGTGTGACTGCAGCAGACACAGGAATGATACCTGTCAGACTACTAGATGGCAAATACATGATTTGCACAAATCTATCAAAGCTCTTAGGTTAATGTCATTTCCATGGTAACATAATATTCATTGTCATCTAAAAGGTGATGCAGTATTTACTGTCAGAAACACTATCATCAAGGCGACATGGGTGTGGAGGGAATTGCCACTGCTGAGCAATGCACATTACCTGTTGAGCTGTCTCTATTATACTTCACTAATATCTGACCAAAGGGCTTTTGGTCTGAAACATACTGCAGCCATGACAGTTAGACAAGTAAGGATGTTGTCAGCTGTCTGATACCAGTGTCAATATAGCCTAGCCATTTATGTCTGAGCATCAGCTGTGCAGCAGCAGAAGAGAATATCAAGTTTGACAATTACATCTCAGGCAGTTTAATTGAATCAAATTGCAAATGTATGGCCTCCGTGTCGTGTTTCATTGCTCTCTCAGTCTACTATATAAGCCTGAAAGGGCGCGTTTGTTGTGGTGTTTTACTCCAGTGAAGAACTCGCTGCTCTGGGCAGTAGCTAAAATCTGAGCCCCAGGATTAAGCAGATGCCATTCTAGGCCTTTCCAGCTCTCTGGATACCAACACTCTGGGAACTGTAGTTCATTAATAGTGAAGACTGATGTCCATTGTTGATTATAAAGGCCCTGGTGGAACTACATCCCCCATGGGTTGTTTTGCTCCGCGTTCCTATCGTATAGCTGAATTCCTCCACACTGCTGAATGCTGACTCTCTCCCAACATTTGCTCTGTGAGCCAGGCCCTGAAAGCCTGCTGCAGTGTATGGATGGACTCAGAGAGAGATTGGTTCTTTATCAGTTTTTTGTCAAAGATTGCTTCACAAGCTGTTGAATGACAATAATATATGATTGATTCTAAATGTTATAGGTATTTTAAAATCTCACCTTCAGGGTAGGCTGTTTAGCCAAGTTAGCTATACTATCTGTCACATTTGTCATTCTCAGTATAGGTTATGCATGTACCTGACCTACAATACAGGATAAATGGTTGACCTAAAAATGTGTCATGATAGTACAATGTTCGGTACACTTTAGTCACATGCGTGGAATTGTGTCAATCAGTTATTAGTGTATGTCATATATCTGTGTTTTCTTTCTCACTAACACCGTAAATAGGGGTCAGTACACACAGCTGTATGGCCCTCTAGATAAAAACGTAAAAAACTTTTTTAGCAAACCAGAATCTGTACCAAAATATGTCATGAGTTATTTCCACAACTACCTGTGGGACAGCAAGGAAGTTACCCTGAAGTTACAATGTGCAATTCAAATATTGACAAGTCCCACCTCTAAAATTTGAAACACAGGAATTGGACCAGCTGTTACTCTGAAATTGACTAAATATAAACAAGTTAGATTAAAGTTTTATTTTCAGATGGTGTGTTTGTATTAATATTTGCATTTCTGATGTGTTTGTATTGTTTACTTCAGTAATAATGTTTATATGTAGAGGAGTGAAACAGGCCTTTATTTTTAATTGCGATCTGATGAAAAACATGTAATTCTTTTTCACTTTTAAGTTGTACGCTTCAGTAAGATGTGAGTATAGCTGTAAGTTATATGGTGAAAATATTGATTGACGTTTAAAACATTAATTGACATGGCATCTACACCTAGAAGTAAATAGTATAATGTTTGTTTTAGTGAAGGTTATGTTCATTATGTTGACTCACTGGAGGATATTTGGAATAATAAAATGTTTGTAATACAGACTAATACATGATAGCCAACAGGGCCAAAGCTCAGGTATGAGACTGTGGTGCTGTACTTGGGCAGCTGACTCTCAGCTGAATCTCTCCATGTGTGCAGGGGTTTTAATTCCCGGCCGTAGCACTTCCTGTGCTTTGACTCTCTTATCCCTGTGCTCCTTCTTGTTTTCCCTCTGTTGAAAGATACTGTAAATAAACAAGGGTAGCACACCTGGTCTTTTTATAGGTGGTGTGTTTGCATGTATTGGGCCACCACTGGAAATGTGGCATTAAAGTATTCATCATGTATTAAGTCAGAGTCTCTTTTTTGTCAATACCACATATGTACAGGACATACAGAGGATTGAAATTGCGTTGTTCTCAGACCCGTGGTGCAACGGAGTAAACATAAATCTAAATCTGTACATTATGATACGCAACATAATACAAATGTTGTCACAAGTTATTCTGTTTGTGCTATTTGATGAATATTGGTCAAGGTTCATGAGAACAATACAATTGTTGATCAGAAACTAACATGAAAACAGCTGTCCAAGGGCTAATTGTTCTTTTTTTCTCCTCTCTGTGCCTCTTTCAGGTGGAGTCATTCATTTTGGACCAGGAGGACCTGGATAACCCCATCATGAAGACAGCGTCAGAGTTGCTTTTGTCCAGCGCCACAGATGGAGTAGATTTGAGGACTGTTGATCCAGAGACACAGGCCCGACTTGAAGCTCTACTGGAAGCTGCAGGTATGACTGCCTTGTCTGAACTTAATTCAGCTTAAGACTTGACAGATGTTCATTTGTAGTTGACCAGTACCTCATTGGCCACACACCTACTTTGCTCTAACAAGTTTGAATTTGTGCTTCAACAAATGGTAACTATGAATAAGTAAAACTGTCTTTCTTCCCCAGCTTTCCCCCCATCCCTTTCAAATCCATAGATTAAGTCGAGATCTTAATTTGTATAAGACCTAAGGCTGAAATGGCAATAAAGAGAACCTGCCGGTTCTGCAAGTGTCATATCAGCACATAGTTTGAAAGTGATTTGGGTAAATTAGTTTGATTAGAACTTGTAATCTAGGTGTAAGAAGGTCTGTGTAGATTAATTCATTAGGGCTGGGTGTCCTGGCCTCGTTTGGGCTTATGAACATTACCAGGCAGATTAACGCTGCAACGCGCTTGAGCCTCCACAGCATGCAGAGAGCCTGTGTTGAACGGCTAATGGCTAATCTCATTCTCTTCCCCTTTCTCCCTGACTAGTGGGAACAGAAGAGGTGGCAACTTGCATTCATCCACAACATACATCTGTTTGCTTAACCTCTGTTTCAGCTTGCATAATAATGCCTTGAACGTGTTCTTGTATTGATTTGCGAGGTGTTCTATGATGTTTTTGTATAGTATTAGCAGAGAGGGGAAAGTGGGTTGTTGATGATCGTGGCAGGAAGATTTGGACAGCCTGCCTTCATTCCCTGTATGAACAAAGTAGCCAAATACCTGTCAAGACCATCATCAGGGAATATGCCAAGCGTATGGTTATGTTTATTGATTGTAGACTTCAGGCAGTTGTTTATTGCAAAAGATTTGCAACCCCAATATGTTTAGTATTGTGAGTTTTCTGAGCTTATTTTTATGTTTTCAATGGATATTAGTCCCCTTAAATTGAGGGACTGTGTGGAAAGGGCATGATTCCCCTTGCTAATCTGATGTGGACGTAAACACCTTCAAATTAAGCTGAATAATGGCAGTTCAACCTCATAGTTAATGTGTCATTGTTTCATTTCCAATCCATTGTTCTGGTGTACAGAGCCAAAATAACAAAAAATGTGACATTTTCTTGCTCCTTTATAACGGTTGCTTAACTTAAGCATTTTTGTCTCGTGGGGGATGAGGAGGAGAGGCTGTCCAAACCGTCTAGGACAAAAGTTGCCTGACATTCTTCTCTTCACAGATATTAAAACAATTCTGTAGCAGATCATCATCCAAAATATTACAGGAAACCACAGATATTTTTTTAAAATTTAAGTGGCTCTATTTAGTTTAAATCTAGGCCTAATTGTGCACTGTACAGCTGTGTATATTGTGATCTGGTTAAAAACCTTGATTTGTGATTGGATAGGGATTTTCTGTTTCATTTATCAAGTGCATGTGTTTGTAAAGAGACTATCAATGCCCAGCAGATCTAAATACAACAAATGCACGATGCAAGACAAGTCATACATGGATTAATGAAAGTTACTGATACTGCTAACCAGATGCAGTTGACCATGGGCTAATATCTTCTCATATCTTGTTAATAAAACCAAGAAGAAATGTCAAAAATGGCAGTAAGGTGTGCAAAAACACACACAAAACTTAGACAACATGGACCAAAAAAAAAAAAGAATCTGAAAAGGGATAAAACAATCTTAGAAGATAGCAGAAACATTCCTCATTGCTTAGTTTATTATATACACTCATTGCCTTTATTAGGTACACATGTACAATCTGTTGTACAGCCGCACCATGAATTTCACCTTTACAAAGTTTATGATGTCAAGTTTTTGTTGACGTCAAAGCTGTGCCTTCAATTATGTTTGTTACTTTGCAAATAGTTTATTAGTGACACATTACTGATAGCTGTAAGGTGAGGCTGTATTGCACTTTTTATTATTATATTGGGAGGTGGTTCAAATTTTTTGTTCTTCCTGTTTACATATATGAAAGGGGCAGAATATTAAACACACCTCAGTATAATGTGGACTGCATTATGCTGAAAGGTGTTTCTACAGCACTGCCAGTAACAATGACCTCAATGCTAAAACATAGAATTAAATTTAAAGGGTGACTCCATCTGAATATGTTTCTGGGTTGTTCAAGTGGAAACGCCCACTCAGCCCTAAGCAAAAAGCAGTGAAGTAAGTTCCTCTCCCATCGATGTCAGAAACCTAAGTGAATTCACTTGAGAAAAAGTTTGTAGAAGGGCTTGAGGGAAATAACATTTTGATGTTTTAAATACTTAAACCAAAATTTGAGTGTTAATTTGAATACATAAGGAACATGTCTTAAACTTAGGGACATATGTATTGTCTATAAAGTACTTGTCGATTTGCATTTTTAGACTAACTTGTTCTGTTTAGAATAATTGTTGAGTCTGAATGCGATGAAAAGATTTTTTTCAGAAGGCTGAATGCACAGATGTCTGTATTGCCTGATTTATTTATTTTTTTGACCATCCAGCGGTCATATTGCTTTCTGCAACGATGTGCTAGGTGTGCATAGGTGTGACAGTGGGCTTTTCCGTGGCAAGTTCTTTTCTCTGTAATAATCTACTCCTACCTCAATCACGGTTTGTACCCTGCCAAACTCAAACATTTTCTTCTATATTGCCAGCGATGCTGAGCGGTGTGTTTTCGAAAAAGAGACGAGAAAAGTGTCAGAAATCGGCATCATGTTCTGAACAACCAGTGCACTTATACACTGATAGGCAGCTTCTCTCTACCCTAAGCCTTGAAGGTCTTCACATTACCGTAGAGTAACCACCCTGAAAACCTCTTAACTGCAAGAGAGTTCCGTCAAAAAGCAAACCACTTTAAAAAGTGGCTGCTGCCGCTGACGTCCAAGGCTGCGATGACAGGTCGGTGCTTTGGTAAGTGTCACAGCGTTGATACAAACACCACCACCAAAAACTGCACAACACGTATACTAGTTTGGTAGAAATTAAATATTGTCCCAGGCTCAATTTTTCTTGTGGTTGTCCTTGTACGTGGCCAATGCAGTGTTATACAGCTCGAAGTATTCAGACACCAACATTATCAGCTCCTGCTGATCAGTAATGGCTGCTATTTCTGTGATGCCCGCCTCCCCTGTTTGATTGGCCAAAGCCAGGTGGCTACCGGCAGAACTTCAGCACGGTGATCACTGAGCGACAGAGCAAAATGTATGAGGATTCCCATGACTCACTGAAATGACTGGAGGCAGCGAGTTACCCACTAACATACAAACACACACAATAATGACCAAATTCTTGCCCCTTCTTTAAAGACATATCAGTTGTACATTGACATTTAAATGCACCCAGTAGAGAAAGTGACCACTATTGGTGTCCATAGACTCTTTTACCGTTTATGAACAACGAGCAAGCTGCACATGCACTTTGACAACAGAAATATGGCGGACCACAACAGCTTGTCAACGGGTGCAGCAAACATGCAGTTTTGATCGCGTCCGCAGTCCAGTCAACATGTTTAATAGCTTGCAGCGATGGACGCTGCCAATTGCTCTAAAACGATTGTGATCCTGTCGGAAGTCTGTACAACTTAAGTTGACCAGTGGAATATTGATTCTGACATATCATATATGTAATAACCAGACATTTTGTTAATTTTGGTGCTGGTAAAACGTTTAATTCAACATTTGCGGCATGATCGTTTTTACTGGATGATTGGGGGAGACCGCTACTTCTGTTGCACACGCAGCTTTTCAACGATATCGGCTGTAAAAGGGTCTATGGGTCTGGTATATAGACTGTTTAGTGTATCAGTGCAGGCACAGAGGACGCAGGTACATGCCGTTAGAATGGGGGCAACATGATGCACATTTCTGCTGACTGCAGACAAGCAATAGAACATATAAACAGTTGTTGGTTGTGCCACAAAAGGTAGTAATGCGCATGTAAAGGAGGAGAACAAGGCTGTTGGCCATCTGTAATAATGCAGGTTTGAAAACAAAAAAATTAATTTAACAAGTTTGAGAACATGAAGAAATACAGTTGACATGTTTACAAGGCATAGAGGGTTCAAGCATTACGCTTTGTGCACTTTGGAGTATCACTGAACCTAAACCCCCACACTGTTTATAGTAATTATTCCACAGAAGAGCTAAAACCCTCACAATTTTTGTGTGGGAATCCCTTGTTGCTCTATGTTGGGAAATAAAATCATGTGGGCATGCTGTCATGATGCTGTCATGATGCAGACACTTGTAGAAAGGTCAGTCTGTTACAATGTCAGCCAGAGCTTAAAAAGATTTAATTCCTACGTTTTGTTACACATTGGCAGTCACAGGTGGCTCTGCTGTCAAACCATAATTTTGCACACTAATCAAACTTGTGCAAACTCTACTATTCTCAGCTTTTAAATGGCTCCTCTCAGGCTACAGTAACCAGACACTATGCAGCAGAGACACTTGAATTTACAATGCAGGGTAGGTTTATTTATATAAGACATTGCAAACTCAGACACTTAAAAATACTGTTCTTGGTTGGATACAAATGCATTAAGCAACATGTAAAATCACAACTTAAAGGAAAATAAAATAAATTAAATACAACTATAAGAATAAAAGTAATATTAAATTCATTTTTATTGTATTTAACCTTAATTTAGCTAGTTTAAATGTTAGTATAAATGTTAGACAAAAGCAGACGTAGAACAGTCAAGCACACAAAAAATATCAGAGGTACAGAGCAGTAACGGTCCAGTAAATGGCCTCAAAAGTAATTAATAAACCAAAAGTCAAGTGGATCAAAATAGTAAATCAGAATGTGAGTTCTCGTGCTGATAAATGCACATTTAGTACAGCTCTGGCAAACGTTTTTAAGATCTGTAGATCTGAACTGTGGTTGAACTGTCAAGCCTATACAGCTGCAAAAGTGTGGCCAAAACATTATCTGGTTGTTGGCATTCAACAGTTTATTTCTGCAGTAAAAATATAGAGGCATTTCTCATCTTTAATAAGCGGACGTGTTTTCTTCACTGGCCACAAAACACAATGTAAACAGGGCTTGCGGACTAAATTCTTGCATCCCTGTGCACATTGTACATCTATGTTAAAAGTAACTCTGCTGATTATAAGAAAGACCAGAAACTGCAGCAAACTGTAACTCATTAGCCAAGGCTCACACACAGTAATGTTGTTATATCTTACCAAGACTTCAAAAAGTTCTCCCTTTGAGACACTTACACTGAAGAATGCAAAGACATTGTAGGCCACCAGTGATAAAGGCCGGCACCAGAAAACCTACATATGACCTTTCTCCTACAGGTACATTAGTTGTGTGGAAAAGGAAACCATCTTAGTCAAGTACTGCCCCACTTGTTTGTTTTGATATATGATGTGTGTTTTTCAGTGGCCAATGCTGATATTTTGAGTAGGGGGGCTGATAGCTGATATATAATGCAGATACCAAAACAAAGAAAGGTCATGTATGATTCTATTATTCTGTGCATGTTACAATCAAATATACATGGTTATCTTAGCCTGTAACATGCAATGTCATTATTGTATACATTATAACATGGTATATATTTAAAACTAGCTATGAACTGTTTTAGATTAGATTTGCAGTCATTGAGGATGGGAGAAATGTGTTAATATTTAGAAACAATGATGGTGACTGACTGTTCCACAGCAGATACACTGAGGAGGCTGCCTGCAGATGTTTCTGTGGACATGTGTTTGTTTATCTGCCTCATCAGTGCAGACATTTGCCAATTATCTCAAAATGTCAGATAATCGGCCAACCGATTGATTGATCTATCATTAATCGTAACCCAATTTACAGATGAGAATCGCTTCAGTATTTGCAGAATGCATCTGATGCAGTCTGAATTGTTGTTTTAATTTTGCTCATTTGTCAGAAAGGTCATGGAGGGAACTGGATGCAAAGTTGCGTTTCTACATGCAAACAACAGCTTGCTGCTGTAGAAAAAAGATGACAAATTCCCTAATTTCCTGTAGGCTTCTGTAAATCATTGTGGGTAATAACCTGAATATCAGACATATTGTTCACTCATTAGATGTCAAGTTAAAATGTGACCCATGTGAGGAAAACTGCCACCGTAATCTATTTGTTTATGTTAATTTTGCTTGAATTAAGGATGCACGATGTGGATTATTTTCACCTGATACGATAATGTGCTCCCCATGGCCAAAGATGACCAATAATTTCACATTTTTGTATTTTAAAAAGTTCTTATAAAATGTAATTTATGCACTCCTAATGGTAAAGAGGCACAGATATAGTAAGCAAAAAACTTATCGAGCATTTTCCCTGTGAATTCAGATTAAATGCTATGACAATCTGTCAAATCAGATATTAGTATAACTATTATTTATTGGCTAATATACTCTGGTGTGGATATAAACAGATATATAGCTGCATAGGCCAACGTCGGCCGATCATTTTTTAGCCCTGATGTTTATCACGCATCCCTAGCTAGAATATGTGTGTAAATGTCTTTGTATTAGTGCTGCCAGACTGTGTGAAGGCTAGTTGCATGTCCTGTACAAGAATTTGGTATATACACCTGCCCTCACACTTTATTTTAGCACTAGATAGAAGATCATGTTGTCTGTGTAAACATGTCAGAGTTTGGGGGGAGAAGTGCAGGAACAGGTGCTTATGGGTAAACACACTTACCATCCCTTTCATCTTGGATTTGGACTTGATTCCCTGGGTCCAAACACCCCTGTGCTGTGCTGTAGTAGCCCAGAGCACGTCTCACTCAGGGGGCAAGGACAGTTCATGTGGCCATTTTTAAAAAGCTGGAACCGGCAGCAACCATCAAAGCCTGGTGCTGGTATGCTATGAGGAATTTGATTTTTAAAAGTGCAAGTCATCTTTATTCCTGGCTAATGAACCATTGGCTACACCAGACAGTCCGTTCATGGATTGACAAGCCGATTCGTTGATGTTGAAGTAACAGATGGCAACTGTTTTTGTTCAGAAATTCAGTGAGGTTTTCTGCTGCATTGCTCGCAATTTTGCGTCGACTGTTCTCAAACAAACACTGGCTGAAATTTTAATTAGCGACTTGGATAAAAATGTTTATTCAGATTGCATAGTGTGTTGGTGGTACAGTGGGTGTAGGCAGCCCAGTGGCTAGCCAGTAACTTGTCTCAGTTGAAACAAAAATATCTGCTGGTACTCACTCAACTCACAGCCCTGACCTAGTAAGAGCTCAATGTCCATTTTGTGCACCTGAGAAAGAGTTGCATGTAAATAAGCAAAGTTATTTTTGTGTAAAGTGTGATTCACAGCTGTAGAAATGTTTTTTGTTTTGGAAACTTACAAATTCTTTCATAAAAATTTAGAAAAATGATCACCACTAGCTGGTTTCTTTGTTTTCATCCAAGTTACAATATTTACAGTGCGTCTAACCCAGAAGTATGTACAGTCTGTTTTGGTTCAGTGAACTTCTCGCGTTCTCTGAGATAAACACAGTACAGTTAAACATTAATGATCAACTTCCTCGACCTCTTGTTTCCCTCTTCCTCGGGGGGCCATTGTGAAATCGTCGTCTGAGAGCCTTGCTAAGTTTAGCTTGAGTCGCGGGCCTAGTGGTGAAAACATAGGAGGACCACAAGGACTGAAGCTCACTTGCCTGGGTCATAGATGGGTTGAGGCTTAGGCTAAAAAAGTTCAAAGCCAACACTTTTTCCTTCTCTCTTGGCTCTTTTTTTGCTTCATTTTTATATGTGCAGCCCTACACACTCAACACAAACACTTGAACGGTTTCATTGGTTGAGAAATGGTCCTTGTTCTGTCCTCTGAAAGAGATCTTTCAGTGTAGGTCATTAGGAAAAGCTGTGTTTTTCCTCCTGCTTGCTCTTCCCTCTTTGGCTTTTCCTCTCACTTATACACAAACACATTATTCTCTCATATGGGATTTTGTTCTTCTCCCAGCTGTGCTTTTCTCTTGTGCTGACCACTGTCCTCAGTTTCTGTTTCTCTCACATTCACTGCGTCTTGCCCATCTATTAATCACACAGGATGAAACTTTTTTTTTCTCTTTTACCATTAACAGCCTGAACCCATGTCTACTATCCTATAGAACTAACATTATTTCCCTCACTTTTTTCATTCTTGCCGTGGTCACAGATCTGTTCTTACTGGACATTCCCATAGTAACCCAGTGGACAGTTTTGCACCATTTGACCCAGTCACTGGAAAAATTATTATTAAGAATCATAGATGATGTATTGAAAGTAGTGAAAAAAAAGATATTGAGCCATATTAACAAATGCTTGTGTGTGTTTTCTGTGTGTGATTTTTTTTTTTTTTCCCCCCTCTTTTTGTATGCTGCTACTAACCTTCGATTGGATTGGCTGGACTGGACTTGCTTCTTCATCTGGTCTGGTGTGGTTGTGCTCCCCTGTGGTTTGCCTTGCCCTATGCACCTCTGCCCTTTTGGTGTTCGGCAGGCATCGGTAAACTGTCCACTGCCGATGGTAAAGCTTTTGCAGACCCTGAGGTGCTACGGCGATTGACGTCATCAGTGAGTTGTGCCCTGGACGAAGCTGCGGCAGCCCTGACCCGTATGAGAGCTGAAAACACACTCAACGCCGGCCAAGCCGACAAGTATGTATCTCGCCCATACCGACACTGGCGTATGCCAGTTTACCTTGCACACAGTGTCATATAGTTATGAAGTGTTGCAGGAATGAATCCTAAAACCTGGAAATTGGTTAATAAATTAGCACTCCTTTTGTCTTCTCTTGTCTCAAAGTCAATGGGTTATTTGAAAGGGATTTTGGTAGAGCTGGGTATCAGTACTCTGTAGCTTGAATCACCTGAAAAAACCCAGTACGAAGTAGTATCAGAAGTATCAGACAATACCTGCATTCAATCCTTTTTTATCCAGATCTAACAAAAATGACTATTTATATGGCTTAAAAACAACATGTGTGCTCATACTTTCTGGCCCATATTTCTTCTGCTGTGTGGAAACAAACCTTACAAAACAAACTTAATCTGCTACTCTCGCTTCAACACTAAACACTGACCAGATACAGCAGCCTCAAAGGGTTAAAACTCAAAATCAGAATTGAAATTTCAGTTTCATATGTGTAGGATGTTAATGTGTGTGCAGTTTTAGAGGCTCTAATTGTTTAGTCAAACATTTTATTTTATGCATCGATTTGTTATAGCACTGGCTTGATGAGCAGGAACAGCTAAATGTAGCAGTTCACCTCAAAGAGTATTTCATTTGATACTTTTATATGCAATATAAAATAATGCTGCTGAAATAAAACTCAAAGACTGCCATGTGATGTGCATTGTTTTCAGAAACATGAATATTGATATACAGTCTCTAGAAGTGTATGATTCAACTGTTTTCCCATGGTCTAGTGGTAATAAAGCATTCAAATCGCAATAAATCCTAATATCAAATAGCAATACATATCGAATTGGCACCCAAATATCGTGATAGTAATGAATTGGGAAATAAGTGGATATCCTAATAATAACAATTCTGAAGCTTTTATGCCTTCAAAAGGTGGTTGCTAACAAGTGGCTGAATGAGACTGTAGAAGTTGTCAGGGGCATTAAATATTTACATGATTTACTGCTGGCGATATCATTAACGCTTCAAAACTCAAAATTCTGTGCTTTTGTGAAGATTATTTTGCTGAACAAAATGTGTCTCTATCATAAACTATTTTTTTTTTGACACACAGCTTATATTCTGCAATAATCCAAAATCCAATGGAAAGATCCCATTGGCTTTTTTGTGCAGGAAACCAAAAGCTAATTGGTCGACAAAAATGTCATCCCTGCAACACTTTTTAAATGAGATTTTCTGTATATATATATATATATATATATATATATATATATATCTGTCTCTGTGTGTGTGTGTGTATATATATATATATATATATATACACACTGTGTGTGTGTGTGTGTTGT